>CAWVQL010000209.1:0-47945 GCA_963932265.1 Thymelicus lineola | reverse complement strand
CAGGCTACCAGGATAACAGACATATTCGAGTTGAGTAGGAACTAGGGTCGGTAATTGCTCATTAAAGTTCATGGACCGTGGAACCGCGTTATGACGTATGAGGGCAAATTTAAGTGTGACTAGCCCTTTGCACCAAAATATCCTATGGTTTTGATATTTGTATGATAATGATTATATGTATATGGATGTGGTGTGGCAGCCAACTAGCTTAATTAGCCGTTCAGTCAACAGCCTAGCCTCTTTACTAAACAGCGCCGTTCAACTAGCAACGTATACAACTGAACATATATAACTGAACTCAAATTGAAAGAAAGATAGGTTAGGTTATGTTGTATGATTTTATTTACGACAAAAATAGGAACCCCGCAAAGCGGGGTTCCGTTTACATCTATGGCGAAGCCCCCCGCCATGAAAAAACAACTAAACTCAAATCGAAAGAAGAATAGGTAAGGTAAGTCATACTACCATAAGTCTGACTTTATTTATGAGTTCGCGGAGTTCCATCGACATCTATGGCGAAGCCCTCCGCAACAAAAATATAACTGAACTCAAATTGAAAGAAGGATAATGTTATGTTATGAATGAACAGGCTATTATCGATCCGTCATTTGCCTAGCTGTTTGATCAAATGGCTGAATATCATTCAGGCCGCTAGTAGAACGGCACTGTTTAGTAAAGAGGCTAGGCTGCTGACTGAAATGGTAATTAAGTTAGTTGGCTGCGACATGTATATTGTAAATAGCCATTTTGGGATTCGATTCTCACATACTTTGACAATTACATAATACGACAATGAAGACGAATTTATTGTTAAAATTTAGTAGTTACTTCTAATACAGATTTTTAAAAAACTTACCAAAATAATGACCAACATCAAAGAAATAGTCTTCGAAAAACTTATTAAGTTATGGGTACATGCTTATTTTTATAAACAGCATTAAAACAGATATTTTTACAACAGATACTTTTAGAACTCTGGTTTCGAATATTAATAAATGATTTTGGTAAGTATAATATTCTAAATAACCTCAAAGGCCTAGTAATTTAATCTAAGTACCTTGTTAATAGATGAAAGCTTATGCGAGATAGCAAACATCAATTTTTCTACAGCTCTGCATCAACAACTTATCTTTTATTTTCTTTGATCATAAAATCCACTACTCGATATGTTTAGTGCCTCTCGTATACTTTTATAGACATTATTTATTCTACTAGATAATGAGATTGATAGAAAACGATTTTTGTAAATTTTTTTCTCCCAATGGACAACCGTAACGCCAATTTTAGCTATTGTGTATTAATTTTATAGATAGTGCTGAAAAGTTTATTTTGCCATTTCTTCTCTTCAGTGATAAAGCACGTATGGAAATACGTGCATAAATGTAATATGAATACATTATTATGCCTCTAATTTGCCTAGAAACTTCAAAACGTAATCGTAATGGTACAGAGTTGGGATTAGTTTGACTGGAACAGACGCTAGCAATCAAGAGGAGATGTACCACTTACAGCTGATTCCAAATTGGTTTTGATTAAAGGATGGATGAATTTCTTGGCTTTCTTAGCTATTTACTTTATTCTTTACCGCTGAGCTGAGTGAGGGGTATGTGCTCGATGTGAGCGCACCACCTTAATAAAAGTCTATTCACACTCTTCTCAAAGATATTATTTTTATTTCTAAGAAAATCTTTCGTGGACTAATATAACTGTTTTAGGAAGTAAATATTATAAAATTAAAAGTATGTGTAACTATAGTAATAATTATTTTCCGATAAAAATTTAAGGAATAAAAAGCCATTAGCACTGCTTGTAGTATAATTAAGTAATAGTATAATATATAGGTATAATACTTTTTAAAAAGTTACCGACTAGGACAAGACTGAGTTATAAAGAACATTATGAGATCGTTGTTTCTCGCTGACGCCGCCACTCGTATTGGTCTAAGAGCCTCTGAAGAACGACCTTCACCGATCTGATAACTCGATGGGACATATTTTTTATCAAATATAATTTATAAACAAATATGCCTATGATAACTTGCCTGTCAAAAAGTGTTCATACATATTTTTAATTTAATTAATTTTAATCGATTTTTTTTCGTCACTTTCACTCATGTGATAACCGAATGAGTTTTATCTTAATTGATAGTTTTTAACACATAGAATATGCCTAGGTAGGCTTGCCTACTTATTTCTTTTCGTGGCTATCTGGCAAGTAGGTGTGAACAGGTGAGAAAATATAGGTATTTACACCGATCTGTTAACCAATTGAAATTAATATCATAGGTAGATATTTTAATTACAAAACCAATCATATAGGCTTGCCTACAAAAAAATGTTCATGAAATAGTATTGCCAAGCTGTAAAGGGTATAGCCGGATAGCCTTGGGAAAAGTACCCCAACACCTTGGGGTTCGAAACTATGTCCAAATGATCCTTTATATAGAGATAACATGATGTACAAAATTTCACCCCCCCCACTACCCCTCAGGGGGCTACAGCACTCAATTAAACCGAAAATGATTTTATTTTTTTTCTCCAAATCTATGTAACTGACGCAAATCAAATTTTGCATAAATATTGTGGTAACTTAAAGTAATAATAAAAAAAATCAAGAGCTCTCTAAGTACTCCCTATATTGAAAAAAAAATAGTTTATAAAATTGGAACATCCTGTATAATGATTTCCTTTCGTGGTAAAAACACAATTTTTTTTCCAAATGTGTATCAACATCCAACCTACGTAATCTCCAAGTTTGGTCTGTCTAGCAAAGGTGGAACACTACTTTTAGTTGTACTAAAGTTTTAATGCCTGCTTTATAAGGGAATAGAATCCCACGGTTTTATTTTTTTCTCCAAATCTATGTAAGTGATGCAATCCAAGTTTTGCACAAATATTGTGGTAACTTAAAGTAGTAATACAAAAAATCAAGAGCTCTCTAAGTACTCCCTATATTGAAAAAAAAATTAAAAAAATTGGAACAACCTGTATAATGATTTCCTTTCGTGGTACAAACACCGTTTTTTTAAATGTGTACCAACATCCAACCTACGTAATCTCCAAGTTTGGTCAGTCTAGCAAAGGTGGAATGGAACACTACTTTTAGTTCTATTAAAGTTTTAATGCCTGCTCTATAAGGGAATACGAGTAGAACACAGCTTGATACTTCAGAATCAAATCAATCGTAGCTCGATACCAAAGTAAGATGGGTAGAAGAATCTGTTAATGGAATAATTAAACAAAAATATCATTTACTCGACCTTAAAGTTGATAGTAAAATCTTACCTAAAATCGGTACATTATGTAAAATTGCTTGTTTTTTAAATAATAAATATGAAAAAAGGCTCCTTAGCGACGTTAATAACGCGGATGAAATAATATCTAATTTATAGATAAAATCCGCCACGATAGTCAATAACTTGGCGTGCAGTTAACAGAGGCAAATGGATGGATAAGAAAAAAAATGTGCACGTGTAATCTTTACGCGCGATTGAAGTAAAACTTATTTGAGGTTGGTGACATGTATTACCAAAAAAATTAAACTCAATTTAAAATAAACATCATATTACAGTTGACTCATAACAATATACTTTACAAAAACGAATATAAAGCTATAAAAGCAAAGCAACAACCCATAATTGTCCCACTGCTGGGCTCGGGGTCTCCGCTCACGAGGGGTACAGGCCATAGTCTACCACACTGGCTAAGTGCGGATTGGTAGACTTCACACACCTTTGAGAACGTTATGGAGAACTTTCCGGTGTGCAGGTTTCCTCACGATATTTTCCTTCACCGAAGCAAGTGATAATTAACTAGTAATACGCACATAATATTTGAAAATTAGAGGTGCGTGCCAGGATTTGAACCCGTGCCCCCGCGTTCGGGAGACCAACGTTCTAACCGCTAGGCTATCACTGTATATCACGTAAGAATCTCCGCCGTATGAAACTCCGTCGAATGAGCCTCCTCCGTATGACCATTCGCCGCATGAGGTTCCGATGCATGAGCCTGCCCTGTATGAATCTCCGCCGTATGAAACTGCGTCGAATGAGCCTCCTCCGTATGGCCCCGTATGAATCTCCGCCGTATGAAACTCCGTCGAATGAGCCTCCTCCGTATAAAGCTATAATTACCGTTATTATTACCTTTAATAAAGCTATAATTCGTTACCCCGTGATACTTATTGAATCTATAGACTTGTCACAGATACAATGTAATCTTAATAGAATTATGTATTATGACACATAAGTAAAAAGATTTATCATATTTTCCTTAATTACACATTTAAAAAAAACGGTGTTTGTACCACGAAAGGAAATCATTATACAGGATGTTCCATTTTTTTTAATTTTTTTTTTTTCAATATAGGGAGTACTTAGAGAGCTCTTGATTTTTTGTATTATTACTTTAAGTTACCACAATATTTGTGCAAAACTTGGATTGCATCACTTACATAGATTTGGAGAAAAAAATAAAACCGTGGGATTCTATTCCCTTATAAAGCAGGCATTAAAACTTTAGTACAACTAAAAGTAGTGTTCCACCTTTGCTAGACAGACCAAACTTGGAGATTACGTAGGTTGGATGTTGATACACATTTGGAAAAAAAATTGTGTTTTTACCACGAAAGGAAATCATTATACAGGATGTTCCAATTTTATAAACTATTTTTTTTTCAATATAGGGAGTACTTAGAGAGCTCTTGATTTTTTGTATTATTACTTTAAGTTACCACAATATTTATGCAAAATTTGATTTGCGTCAGTTACATAGATTTGGAGAAAAAAAATAAAATCATTTTCGGTTTAATTGAGTGCCGTAGCCCCCTGAGGGGTAGTGGGGGGGTGAAATTTTGTACATCATGTTATCTCTATATAAAGGATCATTTGGACATAGTTTCGAACCCCAAGATGTTGGGGTACTTTTCCCAAGGCTATCCGGCTATACCCTTTACAGCTTGGCAATACTATTTCATGAACATTTTTTTGTAGGCAAGCCTGTATGATTGGTTTTGTAATTAAAATATCTACCTATGATATTAATTTCAATTGGTTAACAGATCGGTGTAAATACCTATATTTTCTCACCTGTTCACACCTACTTGCCAGGTAGCCATGAACCGAAATAAGTAGGCAAGCCTACCTAGGCATATTCTATGTGTTAAAAACTATCAATTAAGATAAAACTCATTCGGTTATCACATGAGTGAAAGTGACGAAAAAAAATTGATTAAAATTAATTAAATTAAAAATAGGTATGAACACTTTTCGACAGGCAAGTTATCATAGGCATATTTGTTTATAAATTATATTTGATAAAAAATATGTCCCATCGAGTTATCAGATCGGTGAAGGTCGTTCTTCCACGTCTCCTCTACTATATACAAAGATGCACTTCTAAGTTCAAGTCGCCCCGTGTCCCTGATATATTTATGTATGTACGTGCGTATAAAAACTGTAATACACACGTGCGTATTTATATCAATGAGTTCGTATCAAGGCCTTATAACATAGAAAAGATAATAGCATGAAGGTATTTATTTAGGCGAGCCCCAAACGGCTTATTTGTAGTAGAGTGTACCTACAAACGAAATAAAAATGGCGTAATTTTAAACTCACTTTTTAAAACCAAAGCTGATCAGATGTATTTTATTAGATCTTAATAGATGCATAATGTTTTACACAACATTTTCAATAATAAGATTTCGAGAAACTGAAAAATCACAAATATGACGTAGCTTTTGCTAACGACCTCAAAATGATTTTTTTAAATACGTCTCGGGGAATAAAAGACTCTCGCTAATATTGAGCGCTTTGACACGAATGCACACTTGACATGCTTTCATTTTCTCATGTAGGAAAATCTTGGGAGTTAGGCACCGGGAGTGCATAATGCAACTTAATTAACTATCTTAATACTTAGGGCTGTCTATCAGTGAAGAAAAAGGCGCATTTTCCTGTACAGATCTTTGTCGGTGACTACTATAAGGACTGAATTGGCAGTTGTACCTACATAGTACTCTCCAAAGCATTTTAAAAAATTCTCACCAGTCAACCATCCAACCGATCGAAGCTGAATTTGCAAAGCTGACTATATTCCTGACATTCAATTTGTACTATGTAAATTAAGATATCCTCTATAGCTCGTATATTCATAAACTGTAATACGCCAATCAGCCCTGCGAATATACAGGTGCGGGTCTATAAACTTAAACAAAACTGCCATTATACCTGTATCCGAATATCCTCTATATCGTACAAGTAATAAAGGTCAAAATCCTGTGAAGCCAATATGTAAATGTAGAACAATAAGCAGTGAAATCATAAATGTATGCACATGGTCAGCAGTCAATTGACATGACAGGACAGCGTGCCCCAATCGTTAGGTTAGCTGCAATGTGTTGAAATTAAACGCCACGAACTTTGTGAAATGTTTTGTATGAAGGCATTGATGGAATAATCTAACATTTTAACAAAAAAATAACCGACTTCAAATGAAGTACTTACATCTATACAGTTATTCGTCCATTTATCGCGCACATACTTAATGCAAATTTAAGACTTATATGCTTTTGAAATGGATGCCATTATCAGATCTCGCTCAAATTTATGTGGGACCACACGACAAGTACCAACTTTTGATTAAAAAAAGAATCATCAAAATCGGTTCACCTAGTCCAAAGTTCCGAGGTAACAAACATAAAAAAAAATACAGTCGAATTGAGAACCTCCTCCATTTTTTGAAGTCGGTTAAAAAATTGACAGATACGACATCATAGTGCCATGATGTGGATGATCAGTGGACATCTCCATTCGCTGCTCATGCACATGGTAAGTATGGTAACTCTCCCTAGTAATATCTGAATAGAAAGAAGCGTTGTCAGCAATGATGTAATTAAATTACATCTATGGTTGTCAGTTAAATAATTGATAATTAAATAATTAGAATATTGTAATAATGACATAGAATATTGTTAAATTGTTAATATGCCACGCCCTAGCAGGGTTCATGCTCACTATGTAAACCTATTTTATTGTAAGCATGATGCATTAAAGTACTTATGACTTATGACTTAAGAAAGTAGCGGTATGTGAACTGGGTCGCATCGCATACAATGTAACTGAGACATGATACAAAAATACAAACATTTCATAAAAGATTTTTATAAATAAATAGGCTGTTATTAAAATTAAGCTTGGTGATATAAAACCCAGAAGCCTCCAAAATAAGAGGCAATACTTCAGTACCAATATTATTCATAATCTTGTCTCGTTTATTACTGATTCCAGTGAATGTTTAGGTACACACCACACCATGCCGGGTCGCCGCGCCAAGGGTCCTGGGTTCGATTCCCAGCGAGGCGGAAATTTGATTGATGAGTTTGAATTTTTGTTCTCGGTCTGGGTGTGAGTGTTCTTGTCTTGTGTGTTGTCCATGGCACCCACGACACAGGGAATCCTAGTGTGGGGTTATAAGTGTGAAGCGTTTTAATCTGAGTGGCAGAGTATGACAGATGGACCGATCCAATCCAACAGTTCATTTGACATACGGTGTCCAACAAAACCATGCCAGAAAACTGTTAACACTTTTCATCAACGCTATACGATGCTACTCCATAATCGTGTATCGTGATATTGTGTATATGTCATTAAACATGCGCGTATGGCCATTAGTCCATCGACATTACGTAGAGGGTTCGAGGCTCGTTAGCTTTACATGTCGAGCACCTACTGTCGCGATTGCTATCTGAAATACGATTAAATGAAATTGCTTTAAAAGAAAATCCATTTCACTGTGACCGGGTATGCACTTAACAAGTTTAATATGTATGCAACTAAAACAATTTGGACCTACCGATTTATATCAATTTGATATTATTTTGTTCATTCATTCTTTACAGTAGAAATAGTAGGTATAAGTGTAGGTAACTAAGGCAGATGCCCTAGCTTACAAATAAGCCTTCAAAGGCTGAAACATTATTAGCACCTTAACAGATTTTTCAAAGTAGCTTCTCTACCGTCTCATATTTGGCGGGAAATTAAATAAAGCTATTGATAATACCTCTAGTTTAAAGAGTAAACGACATTTTCAACCATGACTTCGTAGTGTATGTGAATTGTGATGACATCACTAACGCATCAACTAAAATAATTTCGTATTGCTCCCATTTCTACCCCAAAGTTTACCATCAAACATAATAATAGGTACGAATATAGGTTTTTATTAAACGCTTTTATTTAGCTTCACTTCGGAGCATCAAAGCATCAAAGGATCAAATCTTGTAACGTTAATTTGAATGACTTCCCTTTAATGAAAATTGATGAAATTTGGCAGACATGTGTATTTCCGATGACAATACACGAAAATTAAAAAAAAAAAAAAAAAAAAATTAAAAAAAACGATTTTCAGACTTTAGACGCATAATTCTCTATGTTCTATTTTACGTAGAGACTTGAAATTTTCACAACTTGTAGCTAATTTTATAAACTAAACATTATTGAAATAAAAGCGTTTAAAAAAAAAAAATTTTTTAGGATTCAACTTATTTTTATCTTTACAATACAAACCAGAAATACAATAATTGGAACGCACTACAATTACGTTCGTTAATTGAAACAGCTCCAAAAAGTAATATCCACTCAGCACTGCAATATTCAGCGCACCTAACTTACAATGCTGCAATTTGTACAAATGAAAAACAATTATTTTTTAATCAACAATGCGGGCCATATACAAAATGCAAAACTTATATTGACATAAGTAATAAGTAATTACGTAGTACTTTTCTTTCTTTCCTAACATTATTAATTGCAGACAAAGTAACGTTTTGATACGTGAAGCGCTGAGAAAGCTGAAGTTTGCATAAGAGCAGAACATTCCCGCTTCAATAATGTGGTACTTGACAGCTTCAAGGGCCTAAAGAGTCCTCAACGCAGCAGCTGCTAAAGACTACAGTACGCTCACCAAACGACGCAATTCAATGAGACTCGCTGATTTAAATCAATGCTTGAAACTTGAAACACAGACAGTCATTCAAGGATTTAGAAATGAGTGATTTCTATACAAATAATAATGCGGGTTTCCCGTTTCGTTCAGTCGCTAACGTGAAAATGAATTTGTTGTTATAGATGTCCGTTGTCTACGGTGACCATTTACCATCAGGTGGCTTGTTTGTTCGTTTGTGGGTTTCTAAATAATAAAATGTACGTTGTTATTTAAAATAGGTAGCTGCTGTCAATTGCGTTAAATAACTTCGTGCCTTTACAAATTTAATTTAATTCCTATTTTTTTATTTCTATCCAAAACTACCCATTAGTCTCTAAACTATTGTCGATAATTACCGTGTCGGTAATTATACAAGCCAAATATTCGCTTGAAAATTAAGTTTTTCTTCCCATGTTGTCAACACGGTACAGGGAAGAATGATAACATGAACTGATACATTAAGATCCTGAATTACGAGCTTTGTCACTTACGAACACTTATTCTTTTTAGTAATCGCGCACAGACAAAACCCCACTTACTCTTCACACAAGACAATCCAGACAACAACGTCTCCTAAAGAATGACTACAAAACATATCCTTTATGCGTTAAAACCCTAAAAACGATTGAAGTGTATAATTATAGTTTTTAGCGTTCCCTTTTTTCCTACGCAATAATAGATGGCAACCCTAAAGCCAGCTGGGCTCCGTCACAGATTAAACGAAAAGAAATACAAGATCATTGTGCAAACAACCGTCTCAACGATACTGTGTTTAGATTGGGAACAAGAATATTAATGTTTGGTTAGCTCTCATAAATATAAACATTTTTAGCAGTTTGTTGGTTTTGTAGGAATTTCAGAAACTTTTTCTTTCTCGTTTTTATAATGAATTCGGTATACTTTATTGCTCTAAAAGTCTAAACTGTGGAGTTTGAGGCATGCATAACTTTTATCAGATTTTTTTGTTGATGATTAAGAAGAAATGTTTATAACTTTAATGATGTATCTTTAAATTACTACGAGTATAATTCATTAATGGCATAGAACATATTCCACCACGCTACTCCAGAGCGAATTAGTGGAGTTCACGCTTTATCAATTCTAATTTTCTATGTATAGGTATTAACAGTAATAAACACGTGTTCAATTCATACTTCGGGTTACGTTACAGTTCGGGCTCGGGCACGGTTAATTCAAGTTAAAATCTTTCATGCACCTTTTTATTTGCATATCTAATACCTTTAAACGAGCAATTCTTGTATATATATATATAATTGGAATCTTGGAATCGGCTCCAACGATTTTCATGAAATTTAGTATATAGGGGGTTTCGGGGGCGATAAATCGATCTAGCTAGGATTCATTTTTAGAAAATGTCGTTTTATCGGTGTTTTCAAGCAATGATAAACTTCTACAATATACTCTTCCTGACATCTATTGGCAAGTAGCAATACTAAAGCTACTTCAGTAAATGGCGTTGTTAAGCAACACTAAACCGAGCAAAGCTCGGTCATCCGGATATTTAAAAATTAAGTGAATTCTCCATATCGTAATGGAGTGCTTGCAGTCTACCAATCCGCATTTGTCAGCGACGCGGACTATGACCTGTACTCATCGATGACCAGTTTTTTCAGTGATCGAATCTTTGTGTGAGAAGAGACCCGAGTTGAGAGACCATAGTTGGAATTATGGAACAGTTATAGTTTGAAATAATGTTGACGATGACATTGCGATGAGATCCTTATTTATCTAAGGGGCCATTCATTAATGACGTAAGGGTCCCGAGGGGGGGAGGGGGTTCTTAAAATCTCTACGTGTTCTTACTTCGGGGGGTTAAAGACATTCTTACGTAACATCTATTTTACACACTTTAAATATAAAGGAGAACGCCCATAGCCAGTACTCTTAAAAAAATAATTGTGTCGCAATGATTTTTGGACAAAAAATTTAATTTAAATATTTCAAGTATAGAAAGCCGTGATAGCCTAGTGGTTAGAACGTTGGTCTCCCGAACGCGGGGGCCCGGGTTCAAATCCTGGCACGCACCTCTAATTTTCAAATATTACGTGCGTATTACAAGTTAATTATCACTTGCTTCGGTGAAGGAAAACATCGTGAGGAAACCTACACACCTGAGAGTTCTCCATAATGTTCTCAAAGGTGTGTGAAGTCTACCAATCCGCACTTGGCCAGCGTGGTAGACTATGGCCTGTACCCCTCACATTGTGAGAGGAGACCCCGAGCCCAGCAGTGGGACAATTACGGGTTGTTGCTTTGCTTTGCTTTGCTTTTTATTTCAAGTATTTTACCCTATTTCCTAAAAAATCCTTATTGGAAATAATTTTCTGAAATTAATAAGTAACTTTACTTCCGTTTTACAAAAGAAAACCATTGGGCCATTTATGTTTGAATAAGGGCCAATCAGGAATCTTTTAAGATCCTTCGGGCCAATAGGTTGCATTGATTTGATTATAATTATGATACAACAGTTATAGTATAATATATCCATGACAACAAACTAGATGACGTAAGGGGACTGTCAAATGAATTATTTTTTTTATAGAAAATTATTATAATCAGCCAGGAGTAATAGTGTTCTGTAATTATAATACATTACAAACTACATGGTGTTTGGGGACTGTCAAATGAATTTGAAACTTAAAAGATCGACATTACATACGCAATCGACTTTAATACGCCTGCATAGAGTCCATATTACTGTGAGTTTATTATAACCTAAATACAAATTAATTTTGTTTAAAATCTCTTATTTCCTAATATTATCATTGACTAAAGTTAGTATGTGTAATTTATTAAGATAACATAATCAAATAAAGGTATTTTTATCAAGACACAAAAATGTTAAAGTCAGTACATTTCTCCAAACTAAATGGGCATTCTCCTTTGAAGTACGACTTTAATTATTACAAAAAAATCCGTATAATGTACCGTTTTTTTTGTATCCGTTTTCCCCTGCAGTGTTTCGTCAACTTGTGCATTTTAATGCAGTTAATTCCATTCTAAAATTAGATGATATTTTACGTAAGGAGGGGGAAATCTTACGTGTCCTTACATGGCGGTAGAGGGTCAAAAATAGGCAAAATCGTGCTTACATAATTACTGAATAAAATAAATACAAAAATAATAAATAACAACAAAAGTGACCAACATAGGCACATACTCGTATGGACGATAACAACGATTGAACCAACAGTTGCCTTTGAGGTAAACAAACGTTCATGAAGCGTCCAAGTTAATGTCAACCAACATTGTTCTATTCATAATAGACCTCTTGTGACGTGTTTGTTCAAACATGTTTTATCCGTTTGAAATTCTGGAGACATTGTTTACAATGCTAACAGTTGACACCTGGACGGACGCTTAATGTTTATACTTTGTTGCTTAACTTCAACAAAATGTGGAGATATGTCCATTGTTGTAAAACGCAATAAAAACTAGACAATGGACTGACAAATGAGTGATGAAAGAATATACATTCAGACCTGCGTTCAGACGAAGAATGTTTTTAAGAAATTAAAGTGACTAACTTGGTTGTGATGTTAAGCATGTTACAAAATTAAAAAAAGGAACAGAAAAGTAATCCAATTTCTGATTCCGAAAAGTAAGTAGTGCTTCGTGTATAGTTAACACACCCTAAGCATACATCGAATTGCCTCAAAGGTTACATTATATAAACTTGTCACTATTTCTCGCCCACAAAACGATCCTTTTTTTGCAAAATGTCTCCAATTGGAACCAAGGGTATAATTCTTACCCTATTTCAAAATACTCTTTTCGAAAGAACTTGTATAATAATAGATATAGAAGTTTGGGTATAACAAAATAATTATAGTTCAAAACGTTGCATTGTAATGTAAAATGTCAATGTTGATGCAGTCGTACTCGTAGGTGAATGGACTATGATTGCAACCAACGACAACCTGTCTTGCATTTATTGAATCAAACACGATAATAACATGCAATAAATAACGAAAGCAATAGATTTATGTCGTTTGACAGTGTATAGTTTCGTAATGAGTTAATTATAGTTGAGAATAAACCTATCGGCGTGGTTAATTAAATTGAATTGTATGTCATTTTGTGGGCTTGTCAATTCCTCTTGCAGTTAGCAAGACGTAGTATTGTACGGCTTGAGTCATCGTAATCTATGACTAAACTTGGATGCTGATAAAAATAGCATCAAATTCAAAGAAGCATACACAAGGTATCGTGAACACGTCAATGAATTACAAGAGCTTAAGTCGAAAGTTATTACATAGTTCTGCGGTAGGTCGAACAAATCGTAACGTTCTCTGAAGTGCTAATCCGAAACATGTGTGACCAAAAAAAGAAAATGTGTGCAATTCACACGTGGTAGAAGTGAAACTTTCCAAAATTTTGGTTTCAAGATAATGATATGAAAAAGCAATAAATCAAAGTCAAAGTCAAAATATTTTATTCATATACGTATCACTGATACACTTATGCACGTCATTTTTTGGCTTTTCGGAAGGTGCTTTATCGTGGAGGAGAAGAAAAGCCTAAAGAAACTCCTCAGCACATCTTTTAAAAAATATTACAAAAAAAAGATAATAATACAAAAGTATTTACTATTCTGAGCGGAACTGGTTGCAGAGCTGGTCATTTCCATGCGTCTTTGTCATTTAAATACTCGTCTACACTATAATATCCCTTGCCTAACAATTGTGTCTTTACACGTTTTTTGAAAGTTTCTATTGGCAAGTCACGTATTAATTTTGGGATTTTATTATAAAAATGTATACCAAGCCCTATGAAAGATCGCTGCACTTTACTTAGGCGGAACGAAGGCGTAACTAATTGATGCATTCTTTTCGTATGGCGATTATTAATATCAAAATTTTGTTTATACGCGTTTATATTCTTCCGTATAAAAACTACATTGTTAAAGATATACTGGGAAGCTACTGTAAGTATACCTATTTCCTTGAACTTTTCACGCAAAGATTCCTGAGACCTAAGTTTATAAATAGCCCTAACTGCCCGTTTCTGGAGTATGAAAATTTGTTTTATATTGGCTGCTTTGCCCCACAGCAAGATGGCATAAGACATAAGTCATCCTAGCAGTTTCGACGTCTGTATACTGCCTTATTTTCCTAACAGCAAAAGCAGCCCTACCGAGTTTTGTCGCGAGATTTGTTATATGTGGGCCCCATTGAAGTTTACTATCTAAGGTCACCCCTAAAAAGACCGTCGATTCCTCCATATGCAATGTTTCGTTATTTAGTTTAAGAGATTTGCTGACTTTTTTAACATTAGGTAGCACAAACTCTATACATTTCGTTTTTTTTGCATTTAATAGTAAATTATTGATAGTGAACCAACGCGATACATGCGAAAGAGCACTATTTACGTCGTCGAAATTTACTTTATTCCTTTCACACTTAAATATTAGTGATGTATCATCAGCAAATAGTACAATATCCGCTTGGTTCTTTACATAATGTGGTAAATCGTTAATGTATACCAGAAAAAGAAACGGACCCAAGATCGAGCCCTGCGGTACACCCATCACAGCCGGTGACCCCGATGACTTAATATCGTTTATGCTGACTTTTTGTATTCTATTACTCAAATAAGACGCGATCAAGCTAAGGGCCTTGTTTTTTATACCATAGTGGCCAAGTTTAAACAGCAATGTTTCGTGCTCAACACAATCAAATGCCTTAGATAAGTCACAAAATACTCCTATGGCATTATGTGACGCCTCCCATGCTTCAAATATATGCTTTAATAGCCTAGCCCCGGCATCGGTTGTACTACGGCCTTTAGTGAAACCGTATTGCTCAGGATGTAATAATTTATTATTGTTGAAATGGGTTAGCATTTGATTCAATATTATCTTTTCGAAAATTTTACTAAGGGTTGGTAAAACAGAAACTGGTCTATAGTTATTAAGATCAGTTTTTTCACCTGTTTTAAAAAGTGGAATGATTTTGCTGCATTTCATAAGATCTGGAAAGATACCTAGATCTATACATTTATTAAAAACTACGACCAAATATGGAGCTATAATACCTATAATATGCTGTATTATTTTCACCGAGATGCCCCACAAATCACCCGTATTCTTTACCTTCAGAGACTGAAAGGCCTTAATTAAGTCTCTAGCGGTTATATGTTGAAATTCAAATAAAATATTACATTCATTAATATGATTTTTTAATATAGAAAGTGCTTCCGTCGGTGAAGAAGCTAGTGAACTGGTTAATGTTATAGGAATATTACGGAAGTGATTTTCAAATTCGCCTGCCACGTCTTTATCAGCACTGATTATATTATTATTAATCAATAATTCGTAATTGAATTCACAGGACTTTGCGTTACCGTTCTCACTGTTAATTATATTCCAAGTGGTTTTTATCTTGTTATCCGAATTAATAATTTTGTTCTTTATGTACATTGATTTCGCCTGAATACAAACAATTTTAAATATTTTAGAATAATTTCTCACGTGCTCCTGGAAAGTTGGAGAAAAATTGTATTGTTTCTCGGCGTAAAGGTCATACATCCTGTTCCTACTTTTATAAATACCTACAGTAGCCCAATCACTAAATTTACTATTTTTAGCTAGATCTACATACTTAAACTTGAATATTTTATTAAATTCGTTATTTATGTTATTAGACAATGTGTTATATAGTTTTATTGGATCTCTTTGTTGTAATGTTAACTGCGTTTGCATTTCCGAGTGGATTTTTTCTTTAAAAGTTGAAATCTTATTTTTAGTTATTGGTCTACATTTTATTATTTGTTTTTTCTTAGTGATTGAATTATACAACGAAATTTTTTGTCCGCAGTGGTCTGACTTCAACTTACTGAATATCTCTTTATTTAAAATCTCACAATTGCAAAAGATATTATCTAAACAAGTAGCTGTAGTTTCAGTTATTCTGGTTGGCTCATTGAATAATGGATTTAAATTAAAGCATTTAAAAAAACTTAGTAGCCTAGTAGCCATAGTACTATCTGATAAAATGTCTACGTTGAAGTCGCCACATATCACTAATCCTTTTCTAGAAACACATAACCGTTTAAGTACATCCTCCAATGTATCTTCAAAAATAGTAAAATCACCAGAGGGGGGTCGATACGCGCAAACTATAACAAACCGCTCCAGTTCCACACAGGCCAGTTCAATAGTGCGCTCAATAGAAAGACTAACAATGTCTTTACGATCTTTACAAGACATATTGTTGTGCACTAATATTAGTGATCCACCATGAATTGCAGTCTCTCTACAGAATGCACTTGACAATTTATAATTACCTATACTGACAAGATTTTGAGTGCTTGGTAACCAATGTTCCGTTATACATAAAACATGTATATTACAGTATTTTATAAATAATTCTATTTCTAATCGAATCTTAAAGCAATAAATCGAAGCGCCATCTATGAATACAACTTAGCACTTTTTAAAAATCTATCTAGCAATAAAACGAATGTTCTATCTTTCTCCTCACGCCATCTATGAATACAACTTAGCATTTTTACTGTCTGTATAATCGGCTGGTCGATCAACAGAATGAAAGAATGAAATTCTTATTTTTTGTTGATAAATTCTTTGAAAATATTTAAAAGAGCATTTGAAAGTATTTAAAAACAGTAAAAAATAAAACTAAAAAAAATAAAACTAAAAAAAAATAAAACTAAAAAAAAAGAAATATTCTGAGACGCGAACCTGCGCATCATCATGGCATCAGCATTGTGTGTCTACGTCCTGACCATTGGGCTACGGACAACTTAAATTGAAATACGAAATTAGCGGTTATATTATCTTACCTGTCGTTTTTCCGTTGCATCCGGTTTCAAATCACTAACGGTTCTAAAGAAGTTTCACTTCAAAAAATTAACGAAGATAAGGGTCAATTTCGAGAACACGGCTTGCAGCGCATAGCGTTATAAAAAGAACATCAGATCAACGCACGAATTGACAATGACAAGCGTTTAAGGGCGACGTTTATTTATTTGTACAAGTATTTCCTTTTAGCGACGAGGCAATGTAAGACAAAACAAGGAACTTTTAGATAAGTGGTGTACGTCAGGGCAAGACACGGAGTGCTATATTATGGTAATAACTTCAGCTCAAGCGGAAGGTCGAGACAGGCGGTTAGCTGAACAGGAAAGATTGAATTAGAAAATGTATTCTGGGTAGGTGTTGTGTAGGATGCGTCAATTGTAGAAGCTGCACTTACATTAGGAGGCGATAACCTAGCCTTTATTGTTAGACGATTACGAAGTTTGCTCATTACCGGTACTTTAGTGGTTGTACCAAATGAATATTTGTTGTAATGATTTCTTGGATAAATATTTACGGAATGACGGATGTCAGTATTGTGGTGAAAGTTTAAATGCAGTAAGTATTAAACTTTTGACATCATAAGTTGTATTGTGGCTAATTCAGCTGGCTATAAAGCTCCTGTACTAACACGGAGAACTAGTTTAACTTTAGCCAGAATTTTAATTTCCTAAAGGTTAAGGTTAGTAAAGTTGGGAAAATAAAGCATCTTTTATTCTCAAGTCATTGAAATGTTATTCTACTAAAGCTCGAGGTACTAGAATTAAATACCAAATGTGAATATTTAATGAAATATAAGAATTTATATTTAAACTTATTTCTGTAGGTATAAGCTGACACAAACGACTTCCACATGACAAATTGTTACTGGCGTGTACGGCCCCAGTATCTTAATTACAAGGACGTGATTACATTACAAGGGATTGTCTATTCAAACGATTTCAATATTCGCAATAGTAAAAGATTGAATAAAAACATTAACTGATTGAGACGGCAGGCATAGACTAAACCGACTTCAAAGAGCTTTATTAATTCGTTGAGGACATTCGCCTTCAATTTTATGATGAGACTCGGCAGTTTGCTTTAGATTAAATGCATTTCAACTTTCAACGTTCGTTGCATCTGACGCCATAGATTTCTGAGGTCAAACCGGTGTAAGTGATTCTATCACCAAAACTAGAAACTCCACCATCACCTTGTATCAAAGTATCAGACACAGAGAATATAAGTATGTACTATGTATCAATATCACAACCCATAACTATCCCACTTGTGGACTCGGGTCTCCTATTATAATGATCGGGATCGGGGCTAATGTATGTACCTATAGTCTCCCACGCTGGCCAAGTACGTATCTGTAGATTTAACAGAATTTTTGAGAACATTAATTATGACAAACTGTTAGTAATACAAACTTTCTTTAAGATGTTTTTCTGTTTAGACTCAAGTTATAATGTTTAGTTTAATATGCTTCTCTTTATAATATGTTATCGTGTGAGCTCTGTCGGACACAAATCCTCCAAACGGAAACTAGATTCATACACCACTGTTCTCTTTGTTATCGATTCACAATCTCTATATTTTTTCTCCCGGAGAAACAAAAAACTATTCAATAGTTTTCCACCTTTTTACCATCAAGCTTTTAGCACTTACGTACCATTGACAAAAAAAGGTGCAAGATTTAATAGCAGCACCAGTTCAACGTCCTCGTACGTAATAGTTTTCGTATCGACACGGGAGTACGGGACCATGAAGGATCGACTATCGAATGTGTAATTGAGTCGTCGTGAGTCACCCCGCGGCCGCACATCTGCTGCGTAACGCTTTATTTTGAAGGTTTCATGGTAAGTTATAGGCGTAACTTAAGTTTATTTTTGTGTATACTATCACCAGAACTTCAGTTATCCTCATATTACTTCAAGCAAGTTTAAACTTAAGTTCTATTTAAGTTTCCACTATCAAATAACTGATCGGAGGATCTAAGTCCTATGCAACGGAAGGCATATCTGTTATTAGTGATCGAAGAGGCATATATTATTATGTACATATACATATACATATATTATTATGTATATATGTATGTACATTACATCGCATACAGTCCAACTTCCTTCTTCATATTTTTCAGACCAACTTAACACGAAGACAATCCCCAAATAATTTCTGTATCTTTATCCAAAGATATTGTTGCTACCATACCACCACCAAATATTGTAATTCAGGTTTTCTACAATATTATTCTAGTACTACATTCGTCGAGTACCTACGACCCCATTACATGGATTGTTAGTATTCTGGGTCACCAGAATAATGCCAATTTAACTAAATGAAATGCTTACTGGCAGCTCAAGAGCTTAACTTGTCTTGTTAAGTTACTGTTTTTATTAACTTCAAACGACATGAAAGTAACGGCTACATACCACACAGCATCCACACCTATCCCCCGTGGCACACTAGCGCTTAGTTCCGGTACTCGGCCGGTTTTGTTTTGCCCCTAAAGCCGCCGATGTATTATTTAGCGAAAACTAAGGGACTTGTTTAATGGACTCGGTAACCGAGGGGTTGGAAAAAGATTAGATTTCTTATCGAACCAAAAAATACTTATGAGCGCACGACTACGGACTAACTATAGTAATTTTTTAAGTACAAATTGTAATGGCAGCGTAAAAAATCAATAGGCAGTGTAGCACCAGAATTTCCTGTTCGAAGCAGCTGGCAAAAAGATTATGTAAGTTTTGATTAGGTAATTACCACAGACATTACGAAAATCTGTCTGTTCTGCAAACGGGTGAAAAGTTTATGGTATCAACAACATTTTGATTTATATGTACTAAAATTATGTGCTATTGTGTCTTCTGTGGTTATACTCATATTCATTTTTATGATAATAATACTTTAAGAGAATTTTTATGTTTTCAGTCGTTCATTCATTTAAAGATGAGCATAAAAACGCAATAAAAAGAAGTGCCTTAATAGGGATGTTGACTAATTTTAGGATTCAATTTTATTTCATAGATATAACCTCAAGATTCACGAAAAAAATATATTAAAAAATAATAATCTTCAATTTAAAAACAAAAATTGATAAATAAAAATCACTATCAAATTTCCCACCAAAAACGTCACGTGACGTCATAAAACGATATTCAATACTATCTGTCTACTAAGTTTGTTGAATTTCCATATAAAATTGTTCCAATGACGTCATATTCTCAAAATGGCGTTTGAGGTCACGTGACAGTGAGTACAATTTTTAACATTTTAATTTAATGATATTTAATTTATTGTGATTGATTTCAATAAAAGAATCATATCTTAGGCCTTTAAATGTTACCACTAATATTTTAGACATAAATTTATATTAATTTATAATTAGTGTCAACATCCCTATTGTCGCTTTTCAAACAAGCTAATATACTCGTAATCTATGCTTCTGCTGTAATTTACTTTACTAGAAAAACATTTGTAGGTTAATTTTAACATTTTGTTAATTTTATCGTTATTATTATCTAAAACGCTGACCCTGATATGTCCCAATCAAGTTAGAGATAAAATTAAAACAAAATTAACTATCTAACTAAATGAAACTATACAAAGCTGTTTTAATTTCGTTTCATATTAAAACCCGCAAAATTCGATTAACATAAATGTTTAGTTTTAACACCCACATGTATTACTGAACTCTAAATTTATTACATGACAGTCGGGTATCCATATCCATATCCATAATTTGTATTATTCGGTAAGTTTTGCCCACCATGCGGGCTGTCTGGGAGGGATAATTACCATTACCGGCGCATTTGCTGCCATTACTGCCCACGTTACTATTGTTCTTACTGTAATATAATGCCTGATGGACTCTTCGCTTATGAGTATCCGCCGATTTATGGCTGGCTGTAATTAGCTACATGTAGCTTCGGTAACATACGATGGGTTTACTCACATAACCTTACGTGAAGAGGTAATAAGTTGAGGTAATTTGTAAGTTTTGACGTAGATGGTTGGTTGATATAGGTGTTTTATCATCAGTTTTGAGTTAACTTTTGTTAATTGTTTTCATGGTTTTGTTTTATAGGGCGTAAATAAAAAAATTATGTCTAGCGTAAATACTATTTAATTTGTATTTGATTCGCTATTCAAAATTTTATTACTGAAAACTGCTGTCGTAAAAATATTTTATGTTATTGCGCTAGTATTGAATGCTGCTAGATTTAATTCTAAATATACGAAGTAGATATAATAAAAAATATAAGGAAAAAATGTATTCCTTTCTGTAACAATCGTCGTGACTTAGCCTCAATCTTAACAAAAAAGGATACTATCCTCGCAATGCGAGACCCTTATTTGTGTAACAAATACATATTCATTGTAGAGCCACCTAACAAAACATGGGTTATTATATCTATTTCAAACAGCCGGAGAGAATAGAAAAAAATATCTGACCCATTCCCAATAACGACAGTGACAAAGGTACAGCAATCCCAAAGGAATAAATTACAGACTATGATAACATCACGCCACAGACCCGCAGATTTTGTCCCCTTCATAATACGCAACAAAATTAATGACTTCCATGTATCCGAGGCAAAAAATTGAATTAGCAGTACAAGTAATCATGGCACTAAACTAACTAACCAAGAAACATTGGGGCAATTTGTAGCTGGTATAAGATAATCCTACGTAACGAGTCAATTTATTATGATAAATGGGTGAAAGATAGGGGTTTGTGAATGATCAGTGGAATGTACTGTATAACAAAATGAGCATGCAACCACTCAGTTTACGGAAATTATGCACTGTGGTGCATATGCAATATAAGCAGTAATCAGTGATAGCCTAGCGGTTAGAACGTTGGTCTCCCGAACGCCCCCGAGTTCAAATCCTGGCACGCACTCATAATTTTCAAATATTATGTGTGTATTACAAGTTAATTATCACTTGCTTATCACTTCGGTGAAGGAAAACATCGTGTGGAAACCTGCACGCCTGAAACCTGTTCTCCATAAAGTTGGTCAGCGTGGTAGACTATGGCCTGTACCCCTCACATTGTGAGAGGAGACCCCGAGCCCAACAGTGGGACAATTATGAGTTGTTCTTTGCTATGCATGCACTGTAGTCACAAGTCACAACCATAAATTACTAAATGTTCTTAATTTTATCACCTAGATAGTAAAGTTAAAACGTAGAATACGAGGAGAGTCGCTGGGTATTAGTAACCAACCAAGTTGCAAAAATTATTCCGAATATAAAATTAATAGGAAAGCCTCCAACTTATGGGCAAACACAAATGTTTTTTAATATAATTCTTGGGTAAAAATTATGTTACTTCATACTGATTTATTTCAGGAAACCTAATAAAAGCAGCAAAAGTATAAAACTACTGTTACCTACGCAAAAAGATATTCCTTCTGAGCCTTGCCTTCAAAGAAGAAATAGGCGCGCAATATAAGTTTTCATTCACACGACATTACTATCAGCTATCAGTGGAACAAAGAATAAAACTGCTCTCGAACTTGTGACCGCCAGAAACAATAGTCCCCGCCACTTCCTTGAAAAACACTCAAGTGTCAGTTAATAAAAGTACCCGTTAAACAGTTTAGCGGGATGGTCCATAAAGAAGAGATGGGCGCTACAATGACGTCGGCGGGACAGTAAAACCGCCCACGCGGTAACAAAAGATATTCATCCTGACCCTTGCCCTCCAAGAAGATCCTGTGACACTTTATGATAATAACTATAACCGTAAACGTTGCAATCTGGTAATGCAATAAATTCCAAATTTCAAGACAGAATCTAAACTCTTGCTTTCCTCGGTGCGATCGAGCTGGTAGAATTCGTGTAGATTCAGCGCGGTTAAAAATTTTTCAATAATAGTAATAAACGGAAAAATACTATTTTCTTATACTGAAAAGCTTAGGCTAATGATCGATCTAAAACTGCTTTGATAACCTCTAATTTCGTAACAATAAAAGTAAGGCTGGTTTTATATGGTTCGCGGTCAATTATGGTTGTAACGAAAAGTATGGAAAAGGGCTACATTGGGAATTCGCATTACTCATCATGGCATTCATGGCATTACATTGAAATATAGTGATAACTAGGAATGCTAACCATGAAATATGTATGTAAACTCGATATTGTAATAAAAGGACTTAATATAGGAACTGCTTTTAATTCAATATTTCAGCAAGAGTGATGAAGATGTTTTCTGCTGCATTGCAGTACAGTTATGCTCTGGCTGCTCTCCAGTTTCCAGATTGTATAGGAAATTAAACTGGCATCAAATGAAAGCTACACCAAGACGGAGAACGCCTTGTATGAAAAATAAGTGGTCATACACGGAAAAGCAATTTTAAAAACAATCTCATTGCTGGCCATTTACGTTTTATTATTTCAAATTAGAATACAAAACTAACCATAACTTCTTGGCAAATGCCGACGTATAAAATTATTAATATGCTCGCTATAAAATGCTTTTTCTGTGCAGCAATCAGATTGCGCGGCAACATGCGACGTAATTCCATATGCGAGGGCTCAAAAGGCAACGATAACAACAATATTTATTGCTTACATGCGCTTGTCAATTGCAGACGCGTCTGTCACATCACTCATCTCGTAATGGACCCACTTTGTCTTTGTACCCAACAATAAGTAGGTAAGTACCAAAGTCAAATATCATTACTGGTGCAGCTATCTCCATCGGGGGTTTTACTGGCCCCGGGTCGTTTAACTTGTTTAGTTTTATTGGTCTTAAGCCGTTTATCGTATTAAGACAGCCCGTTTGTTACATTATCTTGCTTTCCGTGGGGTGTTTTGATAAGCGGTTCAATTTTAAAGTGCGTTATTATTTCCTCTCAGTAATCAGTGTAGGTGGATAATGTCGTTTAGATGAAGTGTTCCGCATACAATGTATTACGGGTAATTTATTAAGAACCCGACCGGTGTCAACTGCGGAGAGCTAATTGATAACGGACAAGCTGCCGGAGCAAAATGCATATGACATAAAATCAATAAACCTGTGATGGATGGTGTAGAATTTTAATTAAGCTCACATCACCCTGTTAGTATACAAAATGAGTTTATAATGTAATATCGCAACGAGACGGCACGCACGAGGTTCTATTTGACACGTCATAAATATTAGTGGCTGTCTTACATAAACAATATTACATGATAAAGTTGATTAAAAATACTGTAAAGTTTAAATTAGGAAAAGGAATTTAATAAATAATACCTCAAATAAAACCTTTTCCAATCTTCATTGGACATTGCACTATCAACGATTTTTTTATTCTAGGTATTCCAAAGTAGGTAGCACGGCCGTGCCCTTAGACAGTTTTCATTAGTTATTTGTTTTTTCACCAACTGAAGCAATGTGAATAAAAATAAGTACTAATATTCCGATACGCATGTTCAGTTCTTCCGAAAATTTGGTCACATTTAATGAGTTACAGCTGTTTTACGGGAGCATTGACATTATGCTATAAGGGTCAAAGCTTCAAGAGTTCTTAGTACCAAACTAATAAGGACTGAAAGCGAAAACATAGAACGTGACGAATTCCCCTTAGCGCCCTCAAAGCGCCCCCTGCCGAGCGAATGAATAACCATGAAATTACTCGTAAAACTTACATTAGTAAGGCCGTTAATAAAGCCATGGTCCATGTGGTCCACTCATAAACCCGCACTCACCAAAAAATATTAAGACACCCATCTTCTTTAAGTTGTAAAATAAAAGTCTAAATTGGGATTATTAATTGCTATGTTGGTTTATTATTGTCATTAATTTTTATGTATACAGCGTTGACGATCGTCGATTTGAGAAGTGCAGATGTTATGAAGCTACATTAATTAATTATTATGTTATGAACTGTAAACAGAGGATAACACAGCGTGACATTAATTGATGAAGCTGTTGGTAGGTTGAAGTAGGTTCCCTTATACTTTTAAACATAGTACAGACTGAATAATAAATATACCATGTCCTATCTTCTCCTAATCCCTGGTTAATACTAATTGTATTACAAAATTAGTTGAGATTAATGCCGGACAAACTACACGACACGGAGCGAACTACGTCGATCTGTCTTCGACTAGATCAGCGTAATTGGGGCATCATTTTTCAAGCCCACGTTTCGGCGTTTTCTTACAAGTTGTCAACCGTTTCCAGCTCAGTGGCTTTACAAAGGAAGCTGGACAGCGTTACAAGATGAAGTGTCACCTCAATATGATTAACGATACGCTATCTCAAGCGTCAAATGAGAAATCTAATTCCTCGCTCCCGTTAGATCCTATATCGCTTAGCTGCCGGCGAAATTCAGTACGCGGAAGACATTTTGATCTTGAGCTAGGTAATTGTCCTGTACCTGTCTTGGATTCCACCTGCGGCGGGATTGGATCATTCGGCGTGAAATTTGTTGTAACTGAGGTTCCATCAAATGTTGTAACTTGTAATATTAATCCTAGATGGTAATTATAATAACTACATATTTCAAAGGAAATTGAAATAAAATTGAGATAAAGGACTATTTTATTTTTTGTAACATGCAAAGTTTCAGGTTGGAAAAGTTTTCGCAAAAATTGACACAGAACATTTTTCGGGGTCTAGCGACGGAATAGTAGGTAGTTAGGTACTACAAATTCTGGCTAAGTAAAAGCATAACAAGCAAACAAAAACGCAAGCGAACGACCACAATTTTATTAATTAGTTGCATCATATACAAACCACGGTTAACGGTTTTCGAACCCAAACATTCAAAGTTATTGTTCTTGAGATATCATATTCCACAAATCAGTATTCTTTAACACGTTGTGTCCATGCCTAAGTTTAAGTGTCGGTTCCCACAGTGTTTTAATATTTTTAGGAACGATATGATTTATAATACTGGCGGAGTCGTGTTTATGTTTGTATGTTAACGTGTAGGTACATCGTAACCCGAGTACCGATGTATTCATAACTTCCGTCGTGGAAAGGCATGAAGCGTCGTAACTCGTAAACCTTCATTGTTAAACAATGCGATTATAAGGGTCTGCGCACATTTATTCAGCTCTATTCAGCTTATGTCCATAGAAAAAAAAACAATTTTGTATAGAGATGCGTACGCATCCGTTCAGCTTTCCGCGTTTATTCAGCTTTCGCGGCAAATAAGTGGAAAATAAGGACACATGTGTTTTTATCATGCGAATGCTATAAAATAGAGTTTAATGTAGTTCTGCCGTGTTCAGCGCTGTTCCGCCGCGTACAGCGTCAGCGTCGAACGCGGCAGAACAGCGTTGTACACGGATGGTTTTCGACTGCGATAATAATCCGTACCCGAAGAGTAAAAACGAGACCCTATTACTAAGACTTCACTGTCCATCTGTCTGTCTGTCGTCAGACTGTATCTCATGAAGCGTAATAGCTAGACGGTAGAAATTTTCACAGATGATATGTTTCTCTTGCCGCTGTAATAACAAATACTAAAAATAGAAGAAAATAAATATTTAAGTGGGGCTCCCATACAACAAACGTGATATTTTTGCTGTTTTATTTTTGCTTGATATTAATAACGGCAAAAGGTAGACGCTTGAAATATTCACAGAATATATAGTTGTATATTCATTTCGAAAATAAATAATTAAAAGAAAATAAATTAAGATACTCGTAGTCATGGGTCATGACTTTCGTTATATAATACGCAATCATTATTCCCTGATTAACATAGGCATACAAAATTTCAGCTCAATCGGAAACCGCGAAGTGGGTCAGATTTAACTTGCAAGATTTGGTTACAGACAGACACAAGGACAGGTGAAACTAAAAAAAGTTATAATATGGTGTCTAATGTTGTATAGATAATGGTATGGAACTCTTTGTGCACGAGTCCGATTCGCACTTGGCCGGTTTATTGCTTATTCAGCGCCGTACACAGTAGAGAAAAGTGTTCGTACATTCTTACGACGCTGTACGCGGCTGATAGAAGCAGTACAGGGGGCTTACCATGAACTCTTAAAACAGGCCAATATTAGCCAATAATTGAGCTGTCCTGCTATATCCTACCATGACCTAGCTAAAGCACAGGTCAGCCAGTGATCACGTGACCGTAACAGGACAGCGGTCACGTGACTTCGATAATCTTCTTCTGCCCTGCGATTTGTGTACCATGAAGCGATTGTTGACGTATTGATGTCGGAAAGCGGCCTATGTCAACGTCAAAATATTACAGCCCACCGAAAGTAACTTTAATTGTCCTGTTTTGGCTGTTTCGTTTATAATTTCTTTATACCGTAAGTTATTGTTATATAAAACAGTTTGAATATAAATTTATGATATTGAAGAACATTAAGTATTTGGTAAATATTAGCTATCGACCAATCTGTTTTATATTATAACATTGTTGGTGTTATTAACCTATAATCAAATAGAATTGCAGTCTGTAGTGGGTTCCGGAAGGCTCACACTGCTGTGAAAAAGAATTTTTAAATTTAAATAGATAGGATTCTCTGTCATCTTGTTTTTGCTTAATGTCTTGATATACAATAAATCCCTTGTACTCTGTTCTTTTTCCTAGTTTATTTTTGCCAAAAACCCTTCAGGTTATGGGCCCAGGCACTAATCCGTACGTGAAAAGAAATATTATTTCAATGTTTGTATAAAATTGTAAAATTATTATACGAAACATAGCGGCGGAGTTTGCTTGCACAACGCGACAAGATGTCTTCTTCGAGTGTTCCAGTTATTCCCGTGGAGAAACTACGTGGCACCGAAAACTACGGTAATTGGAAGTTTCAATTAAAAATGCTATTGATCCATGAAGAATTATGGGACGTTGTGTCGGAAGAAGAACCGAAAGAGAAGCTTGACCCAACATTCATGAAGCGTTCGCTTAAAGCTTTAGCAAAGATATGCTTATCTGTGCAACCAAACGTATTCATGCATGTTAGGAATGCGGACTCTGCGCGTACTGCATGGCTTAACTTAGAAAAGGCATACGAAGACAAGGGATTGTCTAGGCGGCTTGGTTTATTACGATTGCTTTTCGCTTGTAAATTGAGTGACTGCGAAAGCATGGATCGTTACATAACAAAGGTGTGCGACCTCGGCCAACAACTCAGCGACATTGGAGCTCCTCTTGAAGATGACTTCATAGCTGTTTTACTACTTAGTGGTTTATCAGAAGATTATGATCCGCTTATAATGGCATTAGAGAATTCAAATATTTCACTGTCGAGTGAAATAGTGAAATCAAAGCTTATGTAAGAGAAACAGCGACGTGAGGAGAAAAATGATAGTTCCGTTGCTTTGATGGTTCACAAAAAACCTATCAAGTGTTTCAAATGTAAGAAACTTGGTCATATTTCAAATAATTGTAAGAAACCAGCTGATAAGGAGCACATCGGGAAGCAAGCAGCACAGCATAGTAAAGGAGTAATGCTGACTGCATTATCGGCTTGTGTACAGAGCAATGTATGGCTGATTGACTCTGGAGCTAGCAGTCATATGTGCAATGACAAGAGACTGATCAATAACTTTGAACCTGGTCATGTGACAGAAGTTAAGGTAGCAAATGGTGAAAAACTCTATACGTCTGGTCGTGGTAATGTATTAGTAAATTTAAAATATTGCACGAAGACAATTAGTGAGGTCTACCATGTACCTAACTTGGCTACAAATTTGTTGTCTGTCAGTGCCATGACTAGAAAAGGATATAAAGTTATTTTTGATAAAAAATATTGTAAAATATTTAGTGGTAATGTAGTTGTAGCTAGAGCTAGGCATTTTAATGGTGTATATAAACTTGAAACTGCAGAATCTGTTAGAGAGTCTGATTCGGGTGTGTTAGGATGTCGTAACTATTCTATATTTGCAGAGGTTAACCAGGAGGTGATACAGGCTGGTGCACCAATCATGGAGACCAGTGGGCTGACACCACACAGTTAGTATTGTACGAGAACAAATAAATGTTTAGAGGTTGGGAGAAAGTATATTAAGGTTATGATGTCGATGTTTAATAATCCAAGGCAGCAAAACAGATCCACAATACTTCAATGATTATATGATAACAAAAGATTGTTTTATTTTTGTCGTGATTCTTGATCAATATTTGATTATGACAAAAGCAAGATAATAGTTTAAAACCTAAATATTATACCCTTTTATAGTGGCATTGTAATACATGCTGTTAACCGCTTAGGAGTTTCTTCGTCTGAAGTTAATCCTGATTCTAGAATCATGCTTTTCACAAAAATGCATTGCCGTTAGAACTATTTAAAACAATATTTAAAGTTTCAACTCACGGAACACAGAGAACTCCTTAAGATAAGAGGAAGTAGGTCTAATTAAGCTTGCAAGATTTGACCACACAAATAGGGTAAGCTAAATAAAATCTTTTAATAACAATGCGTAAATAAGACAAATAGATACGTCTCAATAGTATACTTTATTATCAATCCGTTCGTTTTTTTATAAAGTTTAAACCATTTGAAATCCTTGATTATCCTTTAAATTAACAAATATGAGGTTTAACTTTAGCTTAGATGTATATTACTTTAATTTTTTTTCACATTCTTTTATGAAAAATTGCTTCTTATCATTCGCTACCCTTTGCTTCGATGCTCCAAAAGGTCCTCTGTTGTTAAATAATCCTAAAGCATATTCCACCACTTTTCTCAAATGTAAATAATAAAATCATAGATTTTGTAATTTGTTAGTGTTCAATTAACTTGTTTTGCTATTTCACTGAAATTAAAATTTAACATCATTAAATTAATAATTATGTTCACAAACATCAACCTATATAAAATAGGGTATCAAAAAAAAACGATAGTAAATCTCTAAAATTTTGATGTGTAAACTAGAGCCTTTGCTCTTGGGTCACAGACAGGGAACATAAACTGAATAAACACAACAAAACAAAAGTAGCAATAAATTCCTGGG
This sequence comes from Thymelicus lineola, assembly GCA_963932265.1. NCBI lineage: Eukaryota > Metazoa > Arthropoda > Insecta > Lepidoptera > Hesperiidae > Thymelicus > Thymelicus lineola. The sequence goes on along the minus strand of CAWVQL010000209.1, from coordinate 18,208 downwards.
GCCAGTCTACATGCACCTGCGTCGTGTGGTCGTATAGGGGTGACCGAGTCGTAATTCACCTGAATCACATCTACTAAACCGAATAAAACCTTTAGGACGCGTGTAATAACACATATTTTTAGATAGCTGAGTTGGGTCGAATATAAATCGATATTTACCGTTACATTCCTGAATGAAAGTACTTATGTATCTTACTTATTAAAAATATTGTAATTCACTCTATTCTATTTATAGATTTGAGGCTAATAAAATTAAAATAAAAGTAAGCAAAGCTACTGCCATTTATCGATAATAATATCTATGCAGGCATAAATCCATTAATGACCCACTACTGAGCACGTGTCTCTCATCTTGAGCAGGGCTAGTGGTCCCATCCAGCTACAGACCGCGCCCGCTGTTGCTTTACCCGGTTGAACTTAGGTTCGACACAAGCCGACGGATTGTAAGCACTTCATGGACAATATGAACTGTATTCAAGGACATAAAGTTCTTATTAGAAATTATATCAAAAAGGTTGTAACATTAAGCGTCTGGCTATGTAGTTTACTTCTTTTGTACAACGTTCTTATTTCAGATTTAAAATAAATCAGTCGTCTGTTGAAAGTCAAACCGTGTTTTTCATATAGGTTATGCAGACACTTGGAATTATTCAAAAATAAGTTTATTTTTGTGTTATGTATTTATAAATGGCATAGTAAGTTTATTTTTGCGTTATGTAGGTATTTATAAATGACATCGTTTTATTTTGTTGTATTTTTTGATATAGTGCGGGTATTAGAAATGATATCAAAAAGGTTGTAACATTAAGTGTCTGGCTATGTAGTTTACTTCTTTTGTACAATGTTCTTATTTCAGATTTAAAATAAATCAGTCGTTTGTTGAAAGTCAAACCGTGTTTTTCTTATAGTTCTAATAAGTTAGCTGCATAAGTAATAGTCGTAGTAAAACCAAATCCTGTTAATGGCATATTCTACTTTCAACTGGTGTAATCCGGTTTCCTCCCACTGTGGAATTAGTTCGCTAGAGCCGCGCTAGCCACGTCCTGTATTGAATAATTGACAGGGATGAATACTCTGGCGCTCCCAGGTGACATTGTTTTATTAAACCAGCGCCAGACCTAGGGTAAGTAGATTGCTTTTGGTTTTCGGATTTTATAAGGACATTCCCATTCTAGTACACTACTTAGTACGCTACTTAATCTAAACTGAAATTGTATCTATTTTAAAGAATTACATACATTATTACATAGGATGATTAATAACAAACTTCAAAAATTAGGACGTAAAGTAACGTATTATTTATGAAAGTAATTGATAGGCGTTTTTAGACACAATTATTTTAATATATTGATATGTAAGGATTCATTATAACAATATTAATGTTTTTATTTTCTTCTCTAAAATATTTTGCATATGACCAAGTGTTTATTAAAAATATTGTTATGGTTCTAAGATCTATAGTGGTTATAATTTATAAAAAAATATCCCAAATCCAATATTTTTTATGGTGATACTAGTTATACCTATCGCACTCCCGCATGGCAACACGGCGACAATATGTCTGCTAACCTGGGGCCTGTTATCTGATACTGAGCGCCTTACAATTTACAATCGATAAGTCGCGACAGGGGCGAATACTGGTTAAAATTTTAAAGCGAACTACAAAGTCTTTTATGACTGCTGGAAACGAACAAGATTTAGCTATGAGCCTTGGAATAAACTTTTAAGTTTGTAAGCTATTCGCGTATTTACCGTAACTCAATTCCTTGAACGAAAAATTCCTCACTGGCTCTTATTGAATAGACTTTATTGAATGGAAAAGAAGTTTTTATAAACTATCTGTAGCACCCTGCTCACGGCTTTAGCCGCTTTTTAACCGACTTCAAAAAGGAGGAGGTATTCAATTCGACTGTACCTATTTTTTATGTTTGTTACCTCAGAACTGTTGACTGGGAGAACCGATTTTGATGTTTCTTTTTATAATCAAAAGCTGGTGCTTGTCATATGGTCCCACTTAAATTTGAGCTACATCTGACGAGACGTTTTTCAGTTATCTTTAATTTTGAAGTGAGTTATTTTTTGTCAAGCATTATTCCAGGATAATATAATAAATATCCTATGTCATATTCCAGTTCACGATCTACCTGTGTGTTAAATATCATGAAAATCCGTTTAGTAGTTTTTGCGCGAAAGAGTAACAAATATCTTCATAACCGTCACATTTATAATGTTGGTAGGATGGTTTATACTACAAAAACTTTTAACATATTGGATTTGGATTTTCAAGTTGCTTCAAATACATTCTAAGCTTTCTGGTCTCCTGTTATATTTTGCAAAAGCACCTGCAATTTAAAACTAAAGTAGCAATGAATTTTGTAGCCTAAAATGAGCAAATTAAGTAATTCTGTTTTATCGCCTTCACTCGCCTAAAAGTTATAAAGTTGAACAATAAAATTATGATAGATTTCCTAGAAGACTGGTTATTTGCTGAGGAAATAATTATCAAGTCTGTACCTAATTTGCAGGCGTGGGTTTACGCTCGACGCGGTACCCATAAAACTGTTAAAGCTCGGCAAGCTAAGTTGATTAAAAATAATTTACGCAGTGTTCGTAAAATTTAAGTACTACAATATGTGCCTTTATGTGCAAATTACCAACATTGTAGAGCGCGTCTAATTAAAAACGATTTGGCTGTCTGCCATCATAAATAGAGACGCGATATTATGATAACCGCGATATTACTGACAATTCTAAAGTAACTGTTCCACTACTAAGTTATGCTTCTATACGCATGATGACTGATTTTGAAATAATATTCTATATTGTTGGAAAACATATTATAATTACAACGTTAAAATAAAGATTCCGTATAAATAAATATACTTTAATTTATATGTTTAAAATTCGCACCAAAACACTTCAGTGTCATGGCGTCGTTTGTGACGTCACGACTGAGTAGACTATATGTAAATACATACATAATAAATAGAATCTCTTCCATAAATTTGGGGATTTTCCTAAAATCTTATTAATTTTCCATAAAATATAGCGTGTGTGCAGTCTCTCAGTGTACAATGCATCAATAAAAACTCCGAAAAAGTTATTTGTGTTCGTCCCGTACAAAAAAGTAACACGAAATAAGGAGATTCGACGAGAATATTGCCCAGTACTCACCTTTTAACTATTTGTGAAGGTCACTTTGACGTAGGTAAGTACATATTTACCTAAAGGAGAACCCCAGTTTCCATAGAAACTCAGGCCTAAGTAGACAAGACTGGAAATTGGCTGTTAATTAGATTATTGCAAAAGGTTCAATTTCTCCAATTTTCACGGCTGCCAGCAATGGCCAACTAAGGAAATCCTAGAATGAATCACCTTAATTATAGGTTATGATTATGTCATACTCGTGTCACAGTGCTATTTAATATGTATGTTACACTTACTATAAACCAAACACGATCTACGAGTAATCATTACAAACGTAATAAAAATGAAAGTTTTTCACAAATACTAACACTTAAACTACGAGTTTAATGGCTAAAACTAAGTTGGCGGGTGTGTATTATACTATCTACTACTTCAATGGTTTTCACCCAAAACGAATGTCATAAAAAGGTTGTATAATAAAAGCTATTGCATATTTCAAGAGATTTTATTAGTTATCATTATAATATATTAATATTTCGTGTAGTTGTGCAGGAGGCGCTATATTTCGTTAGTACCTTGCCCAATCAAGATACCATAATATACTCATTGTAAGTATGGCCACAGCAACTTCCTGATCTTCTAAAGATGTATAGGGTACGTTATCCAGTGTTCAGGACTTATTCTGAACCTTTGTCAGTCAGAAAATAGGCGATTAAGGAGTCCATATTCATATAGTATTGGTTTGTAAGAAATTGTAGCGAAACTGCGAAACACATTAACCAAAACACAAGTACGAAAGCGAATACAATAGAAAATTAAAATCACTGTGTGCGTGTCGATGAGTTTCAATAGTAAATAGGACTCCAAATACGCTGAAAATATTTGATAGTAAAAATATACAAAACAAACACGCGTAGAAAGATGAAAGATCGATGAGAAATATGACAATACAGTGGTGTTATTTATAAATGCCATGGTTACCAAAATGACATTATTAACCCTAGATCGGTCGCATGGGGTCTTTGAAAGCACGGGGCTTGGGAAAACTGCCATATTTTTTTAAATAGTTAAGGTAAAAACTTGTACTTTATAGTAGCTTCCTAAAATATACTTAAGTTAAAAATAGTGCAGTTACCACTCAGTTAGGGCGTTGCGCTTGTGCATGATAGATGTTTGTTTTGTGCATGGGCTTCGAAAGACCCCACGCGACCGAAGTAAGCTTTTTCTTGTTTGATGGCAGTCACTTATATTTGTTATATTTAGCTTAAAATGGATTTTTATAAAGAACAGCAGATAGACCGATGGTTAGAAGAAGAGTTAGAAAATTTAAAATTAAAAAAATCTAAAAACATTGTCAAACTTGAGGAGGCCTAGAGTATACTCCACCACGTTGCTCCAGTGCGGATTGGTGGAGAGGTTAGTGGCCAACTCGAGTGTCGGAAGTTTTCAAACCACCCGAGGGCCTCCGACATGGCTAAAGACTGTTATCATATGATAACAACCGGGACCGACGGCTTTACGTGCCCTCCGAAGCACGGAAACGCTCAAGAATTTTTTGCCACTAGCGGTCACCCATCCAACTATCGATCACACCCGCTGTTGCTAAACTTTATCGATCACTTAGGATCGACGCAAGCCGCAGGGCTATGAGCGGTTGTTGGTCCTGTAAAATCGATCGGAAAATCAGCCTCAGATGACGAGAAGGAGGTGTGGGTATTTCTCGTGACAAATTGACAGAAAATATTCTACAGTGTGCTATTCATGTCGCCAAAACATATATTCAAGACACGCAGCTTCATTTTACTCAACTGTTCGGACGAGCGAAATGAGGTGTACAAATTAACTTATATATTTTAATATTTTTACGTTTTTTTTGTGATCTCGGTAAAATAAGTCTTTGTTTTGATAGCTTGTGTTGATTTTAAAAAGAAAAGATAATATTTATTGTTTTAATATTAATTTACAGTAACGTTACCAAAAATGAGCCAAAAACGTCTTTCTTTAGTTTTATTATGACTGCTGTAAACTAATAAATATTAAAAGGATTATTATTCTTTTATTTAAAAGTACACCTTATTATCTTGTTAATATATAAATAAAAAATGAGAATATCTGAAGCAATTATATAAAAAAAACATTAAAATAAAAGGGCTTTAAAAGACCCCATGCGACCGACAAAGTTATAAAAATTAGCGCGACCGACCTAGGGTTAGGGATTACATCATCTTTGTTGTCAATCGATTAATCGATGTCAAAATATTCGAAATGTAATCTATACTATAATAAAACTCAAAGGGCAAATTTTCTGTACATTGAATATTTTTTAAAAATTTCAATTAGGGGGCACTTCAATAACGTGTTAGAGCACAAAAATATTTTTTTTAGAATTATTGTCTGTCTGTCTGTTTGTCTGTCCGGGCATCACATGAAAACCCTTGAACGGATTTTGATGAAAATTGGTATAATTGTTACTAATACTCCGGGTCATATTTTAGGATACAATTTATCCCGGAAAATTAAAAGGTTTCCCTGGGAAACGTGATAAAAGTGTGTTTGGAAAATTAAACATCAACCGATTTGCTTCAAATTTGCAACAAATGTTCCTTACTTAAATGGATGAAACACGTGTTTTTCAGTTTTTCAAAATTTTGCAAGAAAAGAAAAAAAATACAAATTAATATGAATATTGCTTATTTTTCAAATATCTATTTTATATTTTATTATTAAGAGCATATTGTTTGCGTATCTATGTCGTCCAATATAATTTCAGTATTTTATAAATTTCACCTCGGAAGTGATAGAAAAACGCAAGTTAAGTCTGTATGAGTAAACAATATCCAACAAATTAATAATCGTTTACTATCTTGGCCACTAGATGGCTCTGTATATGTTGATTCACGCGGACGACTCTGTGATTTCGAAATAACTGCATTTTTCATGTTGTAAATCGTTACTTGCACAATATTAAAACCAAAAAATGTGCTTTTTAATTTTTGTTTGTCTCTTTGTTTATCTACATTAATCTCTGAAGCCACTGAACGAATTTCAACAGGACTTTACTACGATATCGAGTCTTCAACTTAAATTATAGGCAATTTTTTAGGGTTCCATAACAAAGCGAGAAAATAAAATATGAGTTAATTAGTTTTAAACATACAATAACGTTTTCTTCACACAAATTAGGACATAGATACATTTCTTAGTTTTTTTTTTATATTTTGCAAGGCTAAAGCGTGGCACTGAAGTACTTAATTTTTACTTTCCAATAATTCAAATGCACATAAATAAAATTGAAGTTATAATTGTAACTTTTTAAAAAAAATTCGATTAGGGGCACTTCAATAACGTGTTAGAGCACAAAATTATTTTTTAGAATTATTGTCTGTCGGTCTGTTTGTCTTTCCGGGCATCACATGAAAACCCTTGAACGGATTTTGATAAAAATTGGTAAAATTGTTACTAATACTCCGGGTCATATTTTAGGATACTTTTTATCCCGGAAAATTAAAAGGTTTCTCTGGGAAACGCGTTGAAAGTTTGTATGGAAAATTATACATAAACATATTTGCTTGAAATTTACAAGAAATTAAATGTTCCTTGCTTAAATTGATGGAACATATGTTTCTCATTTTTTCAAAATTTTGCAAGACAAAGAAATAAAAATACAAATTACTTAATGTGAATATTGCTTATTTTTCAAAACCCGTTCCTAGAGGAATACTTTGTGATTGTATCGTGGGTTTCAATATATAAATTACTAAATATAAGTACCAAAATCGTAGAATAAAATATTGAAAAATTTTTTTTCAGGGTATTTATTTATTTATTTATTTATTACCAGGGTACCTCCTAAACGTAACGTGAGGATTTTTTTTTGTCTTCCTATAGTGTGGGGTATCGTTGAAAAAGTTTTTCAAAAATATTTCTATAGGGTTATATATTTTTATAGGGTCTTTTGAGACCATTTTTGGATTTAGGCTTCCATTTGCGACATAACTATTTCACTTGAAAGTGCTAATTTTGGTTAGAATCAAGCGTCCTTCTGCCGGCTAAGCCGTTGGAGTTGGACAAGGGAAGAAGTTCTCAAAAATAAGTTATACGATGAATTTGCAAGGAAAACTATCACGGCTATGTTAGCATAAGTAGTTAATGAGTAATAGTCGATAAACTTCTTCGCGACCCTACATTGCGCGTGGCCTGACATACACTTGCCCGGTTTTTTGAATTTAAAACTGTGAAAGTTGCTAATTAGTATGTTTTTTTTATGGAAATAGCCGGCAAACGATTCACCTGATGGTAACTGGCTATCGTCGCCCATGGACATCAGCAACACCAAAGGCATCACTGATGCGTTGCCGGCCAAGAAAGAGAGAAGAAAAAGAAAGAAAGAACTGGCTCTCAAGCCCCCAGTCGGAACACGAGTCGTTTGGCGGCTGACTTATGCTCAAGGGTGGTAGCTATCCAGACGAACCCCATAGAGAAATAATAATAGTAATAATGGTATTAATTTACAATTAAAATCAATAATACCAATGTAATCCCTCGAGGGGCCCTACCACCAGCGGGCTGGATTTAGTTGCCTCTTACGACAACCACCCGGCGTGGGATTGGGGTTAGTATTCTAAGCCGCCCTAATATGACTAAAATGTAATCTTACTATAAAAACAAAATAACTGTAACACAATTGTTTGGTAATACGGGATGTAAGGCTAAGGGCTAAAACTAGAGGTTATAAGTCTGTATGAATCTTCGTCATCTTCCAACTCAGAAATATAAAAATTCATGTGTAAGCTCATAGCCAAAAACAAGAATTAGGTATCTGTGAAATTTTGTTTTGGAAATTCGAGATGAATTGAATTTAGAAACTTCATCATTTTAGAACATATAAATGTGAAAACATACCGCCATGTTAGCTTTAAGGGCTAAGGGATGAAAGTTCGTATGGGTTAGGAGAAAATCATTTTCATTTGACTTCAAATTTGTTCTTACATTTTTTATGATTAGCAATTATTAAATTTAAAAGGGATGAAAAATGTTTTTTGTTACTTTTTTATGTAAATAGCCGGCAAACCAACAGATGAGTCACCTCATAGTAAGTGGTCACTTTCGACAATGTACATTAGCAGCACTAAAGGAATCACTGATTCGTTCCTGCCCAAAAAAGAAAAGGAAGGTACGTTTTTTGTGTATTCTATAAAATGACAATGTAAATTTAAAAAAAATCTCTCAGGCCCTGATAGATTGATTGATAAATATTGATTAGATAAACCTCTAAACTCTAAAAAGTTCAACTATTTTGGGACCTTTCATATGGATGGGTCATTAATGGTTCACTATTGAGCATGACTCTCTTCTCTTGAGGAGGCCTAGAGTATACTCCACCACTTTGCTCCAGTGCGGATTGATGGAGGGATTAGAGACCAACCCAAGTGTCGGAAGTCATTGCGCCGGGCGAGGGCCTCCGACATGTCATAACGACTGTTATCTCACGACAATAACCAGAACACGGAATGCTCAAGAATTTTTTGCCACTAGCAGTCACCTATCCAACTACCGATTGCACTCGCTATTGTTTAAAGATTACTATTAGGACCGACACAAGCCGCGGCGTCCGGGCTATGCGCTTCTCCCAATGGATAATTAATTGGTTCTAACATGTCACTTATGCTGTAATTTTGATGAAGAGTTTGGTATCTTGCTGACTACCAATCACACTAGAATATCAGATCGTCGTTATCATTTTATTGTTTTAGCAATTATAGAGTGCATGATACATACAACACTAGAGATTTGTTTAATATTTCACTCATTTATATAATACGTTATACTTACTAAGTGTAGGTGTAAAAGCTTCAACCCATAACTGGCTACTACAAGGCACGGATCTCCTCTCCTCATAGTACGGATAAATTTCCTCTTAATTTACGAAAAACATGTTTTATAATGAAGGCATCTTTATTTTCAGCGTACGAAGTCGCGGGTATCAGCTAGTATACAATAAATCCCTTGTACTCTGTTCTTTTTCCTAGTTTATTTTTGCCAAAAACCCTTCAGGTTATGGGCCCAGGCACTAATCCGTACGTGAAAAGAAATATTATTTCAATGTTTGTATAAAATTGTAAAATTATTATACGAAACATAGCGGCGGAGTTTGCTTGCACAACGCGACAAGATGTCTTCTTCGAGTGTTCCAGTTATTCCCGTGGAGAAACTACGTGGCACCGAAAACTACGGTAATTGGAAGTTTCAATTAAAAATGCTATTGATCCATGAAGAATTATGGGACGTTGTGTCGGAAGAAGAACCGAAAGAGAAGCTTGACCCAACATTCATGAAGCGTTCGCTTAAAGCTTTAGCAAAGATATGCTTATCTGTGCAACCAAACGTATTCATGCATGTTAGGAATGCGGACTCTGCGCGTACTGCATGGCTTAACTTAGAAAAGGCATACGAAGACAAGGGATTGTCTAGGCGGCTTGGTTTATTACGATTGCTTTTCGCTTGTAAATTGAGTGACTGCGAAAGCATGGATCGTTACATAACAAAGGTGTGCGACCTCGGCCAACAACTCAGCGACATTGGAGCTCCTCTTGAAGATGACTTCATAGCTGTTTTACTACTTAGTGGTTTATCAGAAGATTATGATCCGCTTATAATGGCATTAGAGAATTCAAATATTTCACTGTCGAGTGAAATAGTGAAATCAAAGCTTATGTAAGAGAAACAGCGACGTGAGGAGAAAAATGATAGTTCCGTTGCTTTGATGGTTCACAAAAAACCTATCAAGTGTTTCAAATGTAAGAAACTTGGTCATATTTCAAATAATTGTAAGAAACCAGCTGATAAGGAGCACATCGGGAAGCAAGCAGCACAGCATAGTAAAGGAGTAATGCTGACTGCATTATCGGCTTGTGTACAGAGCAATGTATGGCTGATTGACTCTGGAGCTAGCAGTCATATGTGCAATGACAAGAGACTGATCAATAACTTTGAACCTGGTCATGTGACAGAAGTTAAGGTAGCAAATGGTGAAAAACTCTATACGTCTGGTCGTGGTAATGTATTAGTAAATTTAAAATATTGCACGAAGACAATTAGTGAGGTCTACCATGTACCTAACTTGGCTACAAATTTGTTGTCTGTCAGTGCCATGACTAGAAAAGGATATAAAGTTATTTTTGATAAAAAATATTGTAAAATATTTAGTGGTAATGTAGTTGTAGCTAGAGCTAGGCATTTTAATGGTGTATATAAACTTGAAACTGCAGAATCTGTTAGAGAGTCTGATTCGGGTGTGTTAGGATGTCGTAACTATTCTATATTTGCAGAGGTTAACCAGGAGGTGATACAGGCTGGTGCACCAATCATGGAGACCAGTGGGCTGACACCATTCCAGTCCTGCACTCGTCTCAACGAGGAGGCTCGCGCAACAGTGCAAGTGAAAAATGCTAGCTGTGTAGATGAAGCTATAGTTTTTCAAGCTACAACGCATGATGTTTCGCAGGAGAAATGGCACAGGAGATTAGGTCATTTGAACTCCAGAAGTATGCATCTACTGAAAGAAGGTATGGCAGATGGCATTTCTTATGATAATACTCAATTTAAATCATGTGTAGCTTGTGTGGAAGGAAAATTGAGTAAACTACCTTTTCCTAAGATGTCCCACAGCAGGTCTAAGGAGTTATTAGGTATTGTACACACTGATTTATGTGGTCCCATGCCAGTGAAATCTTTAGGTGGTGCTAGATACTTTCTTACGTTTATAGACGATTACAGTAGAAAAACTTTTATTTATTTTTTAAAGAATAAAAGTGAAGTCTTCGAGAACTTCGAAAGTTTTGTATCTTTAGTTGAAAACCAAACTAATAAAAGGATAAAGGTACTTAGATCTGATAACGGAGGTGAATATGTTAATTCTCGTTTCAAAAATTATTTTAAGAAACATGGAATCATCCACCAAACAACCATCCCACATTCACCACAACAAAACGGCGTCTCCGAAAGAGCGAATCGGACAATTCTTGAAAAGGCTCGGAGCATGTTGCGGGATGCGGGCTTAGATGGAAAATACTGGGCGGAGGCTGTGAACACGGCAGTCTACTTGAAAAACAGATCTCCTACAAAGGCAGTGATGGGGATGACACCAGAAGAGAGATGGACCAACAAAAAGGTTAATCTAAGTCATTTACGTATATTTGGTTGCCTTGCTTATGCTTTAATAAAGAATCGTACAAAATTGGATTCAAAATGTAAAAAGTATATATTCGTAGGGTATTTTGAAACTAGCAAGGGATATAGATTGATAGATCCAGAATATCCTAGTAATTGTTTAAAGTCTAGAGATATTGCATTTATGGAAGACAGGTTTTATAATAAGAGTCATGTAAATATTGATCCTGTAGAAGAGGTTCTCATGATGACAAATAGCTCACAGACTGTGGGCAAGATCTCTCATGTTGAAGTAGCACAGTCTGATACCTCTTTATCACCAGAGAACCAGGCAAGGGTTAATGACAGAAGACTTACTGTCTTTGACATAAATGACTCTGTTAGTAGCTCAGAAGTATCAGGTGCTTCCTCCGATGAAACTTACATTCCAGGGATGACAACATTGGAAGACCAGTCTTCAATGGAATTGTCAACTGATTTTGAGGATGCAGACAGCAGCGAAATAGTTCATTTAGCGAACCTGAGCTACATCAGAAATGAACCTGAGACTGTACAGGAGGCCTTGAACTGTTCAGAGTCTGTCCATTGGAAAAATGCAATGAAAGATGAGTATCAATCCTTCCTTAAGAATAAATGTTGGACATTAACTGATGCGTCGAAAAATCATACGCCAATCAAATCCAAGTGGGTTTTTAAGAAAAAGATTGGTGCAAATGGAGAGTTATTGAAATATAAGGCTCGCCTTGTTGCCAAGGGCTACACACAGCGTTACGGCATCGATTATGAAGAAACTTTTTCACCAGTGATAAGGTACTCCACAATTCGTATATTATTAGCTATAGCAGCTTCAAAGAATATGGATATTGATCACATGGATGTAAAAACAGCGTTTCTGAATGGAGACTTGAAAGAGACCGTTTACTTGGAACAACCAGAGGGTTTTAAAATCAAAGGAAGTGAACATAAGGTCTACAAACTCCATAAGGCGATATATGGATTGAAGCAAGCTTCGAAATCCTGGTACGAGAAGATAAATAATGTTTTACAAAATAAACTGCAATTTAAAAGATTATCTTCAGAGCCCTGTGTATATTTCAAATCTAATAATGAAGAATTAGTCATAATTGGTTTGTATGTTGATGACATTATATTATTTTCAACACAAAACTCACAATTGAAAATTGATGTCAAGAAAAAGCTCATGAACGAGTTTGATATGAGTGATTTAGGACCCGCCAAATACGTATTGGGGATGCGAATCACAAGGCAAAAAGATAAATTGCTTTTAGACCAGTCTAAATATATTAAAGAGATTATATCTCGTTTTAATATGTCTGATTGCAAACCTGCGCAAACGCCCATGGAAACGGGACTGAAACTTACAAAGGCTGATGAAAAGGAAGACAACTTAGAATATAGAAATTTAATTGGTTGCTTAATGTATGTTGCAGTTTGTTCCCGGCCTGACATCGCTCACGCGGTAAGCATGCTGAGTCAGTTCAATGATTGTTATAGCGAAGCTCACTGGAAAGCTGCGAAGCGCGTGCTTCGATACTTAAAAGGTACCGTAAACCACAGTCTTGTTTTTCAAAAAGGCAGTTTAGACGTCGTGGGGTACATAGACGCGGATTGGGCTGCATGTGAGGTCGATCGTAGATCTTACACTGGGTTTGTATTCAAAATTGGGGAATGTACTGTTTCGTGGGAAAGCAGAAAGCAAAGAACGGTTGCGCTTTCTAGCACTGAAGCCGAATACATGGCTCTCTCAGATTCTTGCAGGGAAGCTATATTTATACGTACATTATTGTTTGAACTACTATGTAAGCAATGTTGTATAACTATATATAATGATAACCAGTCTGCACAGAGATTATGTAATAATCCTATGTTTCATGGTAGGACTAAACACATAGATGTGAGACATTACTTTATTCGAGAGGTTGTTAAAAATAATCTAATAAAATTGGTATATTTGTCAAGTAATGAAATGACTGCAGATATTTTAACAAAAGCTCTCACTAAAGAAAAACATGTTAAGTTTGTAAAGTATCTGAATTTAAGTGATAGTAATTAATGTAAATTATTATTCTTATAGTGCATGTTTGGAATGTGTTTAGGTTAAGTACCATTAGGTAGAATTCTTGATTCTATTTGTTTAAGGGCCAGTGTTGGTGTTATTAACCTATAATCAAATAGAATTGCAGTCTGTAGTGGGTTCCGGAAGGCTCACACTGCTGTGAAAAAGAATTTTTAAATTTAAATAGATAGGATTCTCTGTCATCTTGTTTTTGCTTAATGTCTTGATATACAATAAATCCCTTGTACTCTGTTCTTTTTCCTAGTTTATTTTTGCCAAAAACCCTTCAGTCCTGCTATATCCTACCATGACCTAGCTAAAGCACAGGTCAGCCAGTGATCACGTGACCGTAACAGGACAGCGGTCACGTGACTTCGATAATCTTCTTCTGCCCTGCGATTTGTGTACCATGAAGCGATTGTTGACGTATTGATGTCGGAAAGCGGCCTATGTCAACGTCAAAATATTACAGCCCACCGAAAGTAACTATAATTGTCCTGTTTTGGCTGTTTCGTTTATAATTTCTTTATACTTACCGTAAGTTATTGTTATATAAAACAGTTTGAATATAAATTTATGATATTGAAGAACATTAAGTATTTGGTAAATATTAGCTATCGACCAATCTGTTTTGCCTACAATCTAATCTCTACAAGCTGTTTCCAGCTGTTGTTTGTTGTTGTTGTCTCGAGAAACGCCTTGCTAAATACACCGAAGAGCATCAGCCAATAGAGTAAGCAGGATTTATAAGTACGTATTCAACTATAGACCACATTCAAAAAGATTACATCATGGAAGGCAGCTATAGGCAAGATAACCAGAGGCAGAAAGAACGGCCGGGTGGCCGCGGCGGAGAGATGGTTCGACGAAATTTTGTAAGCAGCGGGAAAAGAATGGATTGATAAAGCGAGTGACAGAATTATGTGGAGAAAAATGGAGGAGCCTTTACTCTATAGAGAGAGTATAATATAGAAAAGTAATATAAACAAAGAAATATATAATAATGATTATTGAATTAAATTTAGTCAAGAATTAAGATAAAGGAAAGGATTAACGAACCCTAAAAATTGCTTTAACTTTAAGTTGAAGACTTTTTATATATTTAAATAATTTATTTCGAAATCACAGATAGATTCTCCAGTTTTATTATTTGTATAGAATATAGATTGCATTGCATGCTTTTTAGTCGTTATGAAATTGTAAATTGAATTTTCTATTTAAGAAATAAAAAGGTCTTATTATTGTTTTTATTACTATTATATTTATTATATTTTTATAAACATATACCATATATTTTTATATAATATGTGGAAGAAAAGGTATTATATGATAATGGTTATTCAATAATACTCCGTTTGCTTTGCACTAAGTTATGTATATTTTCAGTTGTCCTAACGTTCACATCGATAACAATCTCTACTACTCCGTGATCAATGATAGAATTAGAATATCCTACGTATTAGGTATAATGTTCTAAATAAAGTGACATATTCCATATTCTAAATATTTAGTTTTTCTTCATAACTCTTCTCGTATGACATCATCAGCATCTGTATCAATCGATCGTTGTAGAACCAAAGAGGTCGCTCACCGGCATGGCTATTATGACGTGCGCTCGTCCTCGAGCGCCTCCGCCCTCATGTCTTCAGACCCCTTTGATCGCTGGGTGCTCGTCATCGAACGCATTTACTTCTGATGTAGCCGTACACTGACACGGCTTCAACAGCTACATATCTTACTCAAGTTCCCATCTCCAATCCAATTCAACATAAATAACATAATTATTATCACAGTAGGTAAATATCCGCCTCGACTTGTACATGACCTACAGGCATTCATGAAAATGAAAATGCACCACCATCACAAAATAAATATCTTTCATTTCTTTGAAAGTACGTTAAAACATTCAAAATTGCACTTAACAATTTTAAATTATCGCTCCTAAATCACACATTTTAAAAGACATTTGGACATGTCACTGTGTCAAGTGTCAAGTGTTGTAAGATTACGTTCAAAAATGTAGGCATCACATAGCGATTATTTTTTTGGTAATCTTAGAGAAAGAACGGTTTTTAAGCTTAATAAATAACGACCGTTAAGTTTCTATAACAAATCTCAAAATCTTCGATTGAGATTGTTATTTTAAATTTTTAATAACATCAATATTACTCATTGATTTGAAAACCGGTAAACCGATAAAACGCTCTATTTCCGAACTTAAGTAAAACAAATTTTGTACCGTGCACAGAGTACTTAAACACTACGTTGTACCGCGCAGGTCATAGACTAAGATGCCGGACAGAAGTAGAGGCACTGCAGGCCATCAGATGAACGTTCATGGTACGAAATACACTCCTGTCAGGTTTTAGCTACAAGCTGACCTGTCCTGAACATGACACGTTTTATTAGAGTTCATGGTAAGGCACCTGAATAAGTGTAACCAAAATCGTTGAGCGAAACGCGAAAGGCGCTGAATAAGTGTGCGTAGACCCTAATAAAGAAACTGTAAGAAGAGTAGCTGCGTCAGGTTTAGAATTCTAATCCCAAGGAGCCATAAAAGTACATTTTATTAATAGCAAACTTCAAATTTATTTTAGGCTTGGATAAAATCTTAGAACTGCTTTAGAATATTGTAAAATAAAATATCGCTTATTGCTGATCACTGTAATACAATCTTTACGTTATTATTATGATGCAAATAAAATAGTTTACAACTGTGGTAAAACTTTATATTAAGTAAATGCCTTTATACTAAGTTCTCAAAGGTGTGTGAAGTCTACCAATCCGCACTTGGCCAGCGTGGTAGACTATGGCCTATACCCCTCACATTGTGAGAGGAGACCCCGAGCCCAGCAGTGGGACAATTACGGGTTGTTGCTTTGCTTTTTTGCTTTATACTAATGGTTTTACTGTTATAGGTACCTACTAAAAACGGCTACGTATTAGTGTCTAATATAAAAAAAATATATATTAATAAAAATTTAAACCCTTGCCAAAATTTTGGCGTTTAGAAAGACTGGAAAACAACTAAGTACTTACTTTACTTTAATTACGAACAATTTGTTTCTTGGAAACGACTATTTTTATTTTCAGCATACATCCGTTTTTTAATTACATCTATGGCATACATACATGGAACGAACCATCTTGCACCGAGAAGTCAATTTTTTTTTTTTCGATTGTATACTGTAATTGTAACTGTGATTGTAAATTGTAGAGACAGACAGTAGACACACAAATACACAGATACTTACTCGTATTGGCATCGGGGGTTAAAAATATCATAAAGTGTGTAAGTCTTACAGGCTTGCATTTAGCTATGATTTAGAAGCAAACCTATCAAGTAAATTAATGTTTGTAGTAAAAGCTTAAAAGAGAAATTTAATATTATCTCCTAACAGGATAAGTCACTAAACGCCCACCAATATTGATATTTCTCAAACTTTCTCCTAAGGCGATGACGTGTATTTGCACACAATCAACCATTTTGTACTCAACTCTGCTTTAACATTACAATGAACATGCTAATGTAACAGTAGCATAAAACGCAGGAGCGTAATATCTCTTTGTTATTTAATTAATAGTATCCACTCGACTCTTCCGCCCACGGCCATCAAACTACTCGACGGAGTCATAAACTGTGTCAAATTAAAAAACCCCTTTGAACACGCCGTGAACATAATCGTATACGAAAATAAAAGGATCGTTTCGAATACGAGACATGTGTCCACATGTTTAAGAGACAAACCGTGTATAATGTGATAAAGTATAGCTTTACCGCTGGGATGACGGCCATTTTAATTATTGTCTGTGAAGTCCTTCTCAACTTTTATTTTTAGTCTATTATAGTCCTGTCACTTAAAGTGCGGCATTTTTTTGGGTTATAGGTGTAGACTGTAGACTGTGTACGCTAGTAATACTCGTAATACTTCAATGTACATACCTATACGTGTGGTTTTTTTTGTACGGTGTACCTGTTTAATAAGGAATTTGATTCCACAGTCGTTTTCAATAATCTATCTATCCATAATCTCTGAATAAGATAGTGGGAAAATAATACCAATAACAGGTTACCTAGGTTTAGCACCTAACTAAGTTATCGTTAAAAAAGTGCTAAATCTAATCGGATATGTGACATGGTCGGTTACATCCATGAAAAATCCAATATATAAGGCAAACGCTGCAAGCATTAAATAACGTTAAAAAACAAGCATCTCGATTTATAATATCATCAATACTCACTATATCAGCAGGACCAACACTTGACTGAAGTAGTTGCATAGGCTCCCACGACTTCGGAACACTTGTCTTAACATAACGTTCACCACTATTAAAATTTGATTCTTTCTCATCCCAGAAGCTTCGCGGCATATCCAAGCGAGATTACAGTTTTAGAAATTGCCGCCATTTTCTTTTTGATTAGCGTTTGTGTTTTTTAGATATTGCTCGTCTTTGTGAATGGTAAAAGTTTGAACGAATGAAATAATTTTCAAAACTTTCACTATAATATTCAGTCCGCTTACGCCAATAAAAATGTTTGAGTTCCTATATTTGTTTGGCCGACTACGTCTATAAATATCGAACTTTGATCTGGGTTATGTTTTGATCATAACAATTTACTTATTCCGACCACCCTGCCCAATGATGTGATAACAAACACCCTTCCATTGTTTAC
Organism: Thymelicus lineola; assembly: GCA_963932265.1. Lineage (NCBI taxonomy): Eukaryota > Metazoa > Arthropoda > Insecta > Lepidoptera > Hesperiidae > Thymelicus > Thymelicus lineola. The sequence goes on along the minus strand of CAWVQL010000209.1, from coordinate 141 downwards.
GTTTCCAACATTTGGTTCACGTCAAAACTTTAATTTGAGGTTTTTATCTAATACTCGTATAGTTTAAAGCAAGCGAGAACCCACTTAATTTTAAGCCTAAGTCAACAGGGTAAGTTATGACAATTTTTAATTTATGGACTA
>CAWVQL010000208.1:0-43057 GCA_963932265.1 Thymelicus lineola | reverse complement strand
GTAATGGTTTATTTGTGTGACTAAATTGTGATCCTTTTGTTATGGCATAAAAGAAATAATCCTCTCACAATCGCATACGTACAACTATCTCAGAATTCCCTGAGTTGCAAATGGCATAGGCTAGCCAAGTAAGACATCACAAAAACTCATAACCGGAAACAAACATGCCAGATTAATACCAAGGGAATCGAACTTAGGTCCTTTCGGCGTAATTCGTTTCTCGTCACTGTCTCATAATTTAGGATCTGGTCATATTTTTTAGTAAATAGACCTTTATGTGTCTAACTGGGTACTGGATTTTCATGGATATTGGACATAAGAAATAGATAAAAGATATACTATTTACTGGCGCTTTGCCCGCGGCTTTGCCCATGATTTCCTGGATAATAAATACCTATATATCTTATTCAAGATTATGGTCTACCTATGTGCCAAATTTCATGAAAATCTAATCAGTACTATTTGCGTGAAAGAATAACAAACGCCCATACAAACTTTCACATTTATAATATTAGTAGGATTAGTAGGAAGTAGGACTGTGATAGGAGATAGAAGAAAGAAAATACTGGCTCTCTTTTCAAAGAGTTTAATGAACAAAGCAAGAGTGAAAAATTTAAAAAGACCATCTCCTATCCGATACAATATACTCCTATCCGATTCTATAAGGCCGAGCCGGGATTGCCCGAGATAATGTAAACTCATGTAAACTTTTTTTTCTCTCTTTCTTGGCCAGCTTCGCGTCTATGATGCCGTTGGTGTCTCTGAACTGATGTCCATGGTCGATAGACATTAGCCACATTTTCATAGACTAGTTACATTATCCAATCCTATAGCTACCGCTCTTGTTTGAGTCAACCATAGATTATACACTATACATTATACAACCGCCAAACGATTCGTTGTGTACCGACTGGGGGCTCGGAAGCCAGTCCTTTCTTTCTTCCTCTCTCCTTTCTTGGTCGGAAATGCATCGGTAATGCCTTTAGTGTTACTGTGGGCGACAACAATGAACCAGTTAATATGACGTAGCCTAGTTGGTAAAGATCCATCAAAGCGTAAGGTCCCTGATTCGATTCTCGGCTAGAGCAAACATTTATGTGAAATAATTTGATATCAGGTGCAGAGGCGTACTGCTAAAAACTGGGCCCAAAAACAATTTGTTTGTCGTCGGTTTTAAACCTGGATCCCTTTGATCGGTAGACTAATTCACTATTTTACAATTCCATCTGAAACGCAATAACTCAATAAAAGTATTATTCACTTTTGACATGAATACGGTCTCATTATATCGCTCACCCAGTAATACAACGGCACATCTACGTTTGTCATATTTTACAGAAACGAATTTCAAAAATTTTATAAAAATGTTTAAAATTAATCTATGGGTTCTGTTTACGTTTTTTACAGATTGTATGGGTTTGGTTACTAGTATAGATATTAATACATATTCACCACTATGTAGATTAGGCACTTTTAAACACTATACGTGTTTAATATAAACTCAATTTCGCATTTTTTGCAGATGTGCCATTATATTACTAGGTGAGCGATATGTACGTATTTGATCGTTTTCAATTTATGATGAATTAGCTAAATTTAAAAATATTTAATATAACGGCATGTGTGTGTCATGTTAACGCGAACATGATGAGTCACTATATCACCCAATTTAAATCAGTCCAGCTTGTTACTCTCCTCAACACATTATGTAGTGCATTTAACTAACAGAAATTCTAAGTAACTAAAATAAGATTCATACAGTGATAATGCAGTATCACACACCACACACAAACACGCACATGCCACACACACACACACACAAACACACACACACACACACACACACACACACACACACACACGCAGGCACGCACGCACACAAGAATGCATGCCGGACACAAACCGTAACTTAGTTTAGTCAATGACATTATATTTAAGTTTCTCATTTTAAGTGATGTAAAAATCTTATGGGAAATAAAGTTCTTTAAACCGAAGTATGTACCTAAAAACGAATTATGAAATGATTAATTTATTGAAATAATTCGTTAATATACATAATAATATGTGATTTTGATATTTGTAAAATAATAATTAATTTATTAATTATGCTAACTCATAGGCTTGCCCTGTAAGGTTAGTGTAAGTTTGAATAATAAATAAATTAATAAAAAATCAATTGATATCGTAGAATAAATAAAAATAAATTAATTTAGAATGTAATAAATACATACCATTTCACAATTAATTTTAATATAATATAGTATTTTAATTACAATTATTGATTGAAGTTTCGATCTTTCTTTAGTAAAAATAAACTTCAGCGTACAACGATTTCGCAGTACTTACACTTTATATTTAAAAGATATATATTATAAATGGACCCCAATAAAACCACTGCATTTTGCCTAGATTAAAATATAAAATAAATTAAAATATGAAATAGTAAAACATAATGTATTATTATTTATCACGCACATTTTCTATATTTCGTAACAACACATGTATGTGAAATGTGTAAGTCTATTGCGAAATAGAACTTGCAGATAATGTAATACGTGAGATGTGTCTTTATTGCCCTACATAGATATTGGTATTGAGCAATATATTGCTTGTTTCAGATAATATTGTTCCTGTGCGTCCTCATCGTAGCCAATGACTTCGGGATAACAAACACCTTTGTTATACCAACGTCTGCTATAAAGGATGGATCCATTACAAAGGACGGTTCTAAAAAGGATGGTTCGCAAAATGACGAAGCAATCGATAAGAAGTTTAATGCAACGAGAAGCAAATCGGATGATTACGTAAAATATAGTTACATTATAACTACGTATTTATAACCACATTCCTGCGTACAAGTTAGGTACCTTTGAAAGAGTGATATGCAATATAGTTTTAAAGTGTAAATATTATGTGTAATAAGAAATCAATAAGTACTTAGTTCATTACTTTTTATAAACAAACAGATGCTTGCTCCAGTGATCGATGATATGAAGTGGAGATATTTTTAGATAGGGTACTGGGGTAGCTGACGAGATTATTTTTGTTCTAACCGCAGTTTAAAAATACGTGCTTAAAATAATGTATTACCATTTATTTTAATAGTAACTTTAACTCGAACTCTCGTGAAAATTGTAATAAGTTACTACTTATGAAAATACATAACTTATTACTTATAAAAGTTGTAAATATGTTATGTATTCAATTGTAATGATGAGATATTATGACAAATTTAAGACTGACTTAAGCCAAAATGGTGCTTTCTTTGGTGCTATCTATGTATAAATAGTTGCTAATAAAACGTATGTATTATATGTATAGTGTAGTTTTAATCACTATTCAAAACTGCAACAAACAACAACAAAAAAGTATTTAGAAATAGATGTAAAAACTTTAATGTCATAGTTTCAAAGGAAGTTAGAATGAATAGATTCATTTAGGTTATAATACAATTCAGAAACTATCACATTAGATGAGATTATTTAGAAAATTATGAAAATGTACAGTTTGTAACTCTATTACGTTATAGTAAAGCTTATAATACTTAAAGCTTTAATTGTTTGTTTTTGTTTTAACGCACTTTTCTCTGGTACTAACAATCGGATTAGAAAAAATATTTCTGTGTATGGTAGCCAAAGATAGTGTTGCCCTCTCTTATTTTTAAGAGTTTATTAAAATTTAAAATGACGTCTTCACATTTATCTGACAAACTATAAATATGTTACAGTTTTTCAAAGTGTGATAAGACAAATAATTTACGCATAAGGAATATTGTAGGTCCAAGAACACTTCCTTGAGGCACCCCACATGTTTTCTTAAGAAGATTGGAATAGAAACAGTCTAAAGCTTTTGAAAGGTACCTAGAATACTGAAGTCAGGACGCTTTAAAGAGTACACAGTAGTTCATGTATCTGATTATGTAAGGTATGTAGTTAACTACCATTTAAAAATAAATATAAAACAGAAGTATAATATAATTATACAATTCCCTTTTTCACATTTTAACTAAGTGTAATAGTCATCTAAGTACACTTGGGTTTTCAAGACGAATCTAACGATATTTAAATTATATAAATCCGTTTAGCGGTTTGAAGGATAATACAGTACCGGATTTATATTTTTTATGAGTGTAGCCAATTTATTTCCGCCGCCCCATGTAACTTTCTAAAATAATAATTTTCCATTCATAGTAAGGAAGACACTGAATTGGTCACTAAGAAAGTGCTTAAAAAAACAATAATTACAATTTATTGCGACACTATTTAATACCAGAATCATCTATAATATATCATCTTCTGAAATCTGCCGCCCCTCGGACGCTGCCGCCCCTAGGCCGCGGCCTATACGGCCTATTGACAAATCCAGCATTGGGATAAGAGGAGAATAAACAATATTACATGCATACTAACACACATACATACAAACATACTCCTTTTTATGATACATTCATACATACATACATATAAGATTAGCGCGAAAAACAACCCTTCCTGGTAGTCGGGTAAAAATACAATAGATCAAAATTAGACCACAATGCAATAAGTAATGTATACCTACTGTTGGTGTTCAGTCATCAGTGCTAAAAGTAATAGAATATCTAAAATACCCACTATAGAATTGGTTGAGCTCTGAATAGATTTTTCTGTACTATTTCGCTCAAGGAAACTGCCGTCGCGATTACATTTTCAAGCTCCAATGAACGTTTTATAAATAAATCACCTCATACTTAATTATATACGCATAATGAATTACAAGAAAGTACCGATTTATCTATACTATAATAAAACAGACACTTTTTCTGTCCGTCTGTTTGTCTGTCCAGGCATCACATAAAAATTAAAAACCCTTGAACGGATTTCGATGAAAATTGGTAAAGTTGTTATTGATACTGTGTGTTGTTGATATTTTCGAAAACTTTTCATCCCGGAAAATTAAAAAGTTTCCCGGGAAAACTGGATAAAAGTGTGAATAAGTAAAAACATAATTTCCGTATGCAAAGCTGCGGGAAACAGCTAGCTATACTATACAATTACATTTTATGATTAAATAAGTAACATATAACTCGACTGCATATCGATTAATCAATACATAATAATTATTAAAAAATAAACCTTACTTTTTGATTACTAAATGAGTCTAGAATATTTCAACTTGGTTAAAAGGGTTGTGCAATAAGGATTACAGGGTAACATGGAGATTTATAAGGTAAGAAAATCATAAAGTTCTTTTTACACTGGCACGGGACTAGAGGCATCTTCATAATAATTATAATCGTTAGATTATTAAAAGCACGTTTTTATTTTACTTTCTATAAAAATGCATGTCAAATGCAGTTTTATCCAGTGTATGTAAAAATGCAGACAGCGAAAGCACAGGCACTCTAAGCACCGTATTTTTTTTCGCCAAAATTAGTAACCCAAATGTCATTTTAAATCCTCTGTTTTTAAGAGTTCAAGCGTAATCTAGATATTTATTAACAATCTTTTCCAACAATACAGATATTCATTAGATTTACATATTATTATATATAAATCTAATGAATAACTATGATAGAATATAATTATATGTTATATTATATATTTTATCACGCAAATAAAATCATCGTTACATGATAACGATTGTACATAATTTTTTTATCATTTCAGATATACTTCCTATTCTTTTTCATCCATTTAGCCCATGGAAAGGCAAAAATAGATACAGATATACAAAGAGTAAAGGATTTATTAGATCCTGATACTCAGACACCTTTTAAATTGCAAGATGACCTGAGTAATAAGCGTGAGAATATATTCGATGCCAATACAAAGATACCTTTTGAATTTGAAGAAGATCTCAAACCTGAAGAAACAGAAGTCGTTTCAATTTCAAATGATGATTTAAAAGAAGCAATATACAAACACAACTTCAATCGTAATCTGCTACATTTCACAGGTTTTATATTTAGAAATACCTTAGTATTGGCGCTAGAGATGTATGGATGGCATTTGACTTCGCGGTTCGTATCAGGTGTTAGTACAATGATCTATGGGCCATACATCTATCTCCTCATTCCCGTGTTAAAAGGAATAGGAAAGGTGTTTTTAAAGTAAATGAATCGGTAAACCACGGATATCTAATCATAGTTTAAGCCCCAAGCCAGATTTTTTTAGATGTCGTAGATTATTGAAATTGATTGTGTATTCTTCAATTCAGCTGGATCAATATGAAATCAATCAAAAACAAATTTTGACTGTAGTTTCATTGTCTCGAAAATGTCTCGACTTGTGGTAAGCTTTGTGGCAACAGAGACATATTTCGACGAAATATTTTTTAAGTAGATAGCCGATAAACAAGCCAAAAGATGTAAGTATCTGATGGTAAGGAGTTACCAGCACCACCAAAGGAATAGCTGATGCAACGTGAAACAATTGAAGGTTACAGCCATTACTTGCTCTGTGATATTGCGACTGAAACAATTTTAAATTATTTCACGGTTTGTTGTAAATGCCAAGTTCGTCAAGCAGTATAATTTACCACAAAGCAAGAGTACTGATGGATTAATGTAGATGCTACAGGGCATAGCGCCTCTAACAGTTATGATGCGTTTTAATTTTACTATCACCTTGCCTAGGAATTTGGCTGGTAATACAAATCCTGCCTATAAATTGGATAACCCTGTAAATTCGTTTGGACAAACAGATGGGCAATTGTTTGTTGCTAAGTCGTGCTATGTTTGTTATGTCATGTGTGTTGGACTTTAACTCATTAATGGCCAACTCCAAAGCATGGATCTCTCCTCCTAAAATCACACTCTACCATACTACTCCAATGCGGATTTCTGCGAAGTGTCAAAAGTTTTTGTCGCCTGATAGATAGGTCTGGCAATCTGGCAACAGATGGGAAGACTGAAATAACTGGGCAAAACTTTAAAAAGTCGGGATTTTGGGATTATTGTCGGGATAAATAAATAATAAGATTGAAAAGAAATCGTTTTTTTCTAACTTAAAATAAGTTAACGCTTGTCCACGGTCCCACCTGGTGGTAAGTGGAAAGGACCACATTTCCAAGATGGTGAACACACTTAGTAAAAGCCTATTCACTATTTTTTTGAAGACGTTCACAAAATAGGCGGGCGGGAACTCGCACGCAGGCAAGCTAATCCAATCCTTCGCGATGCGCATAATGATTAACGAGGCAAACTACGTCGTCCGTAATGGCGAGATGTTCACGACAAAAGGATAGCTATCCGCCGTTAATCGTTCGATTGAGAAACGGGGAAATAGGAATTATCGCAAACAATTACTGCGCACACTCTCCGAAATGTGCTCTATAAAAACTGAGAAGCTGGCTATTATTATTTTATTATATTCCTTGTAGTAACTTGTTGGTTGTATTACAGATGGCCGGCATGACGCCGTCCGCGCTGTTACTGCCGATAAGCCAACGCTCACTGGCTTCCGTTATAGATAATCGTTCTATTTGTTCTCATTTGAGTAATTTTTTTATTTGAGTGTTTGATAAATATTCTGTTTAATGAATAGAATAGGGTATTGGCTAAATGCGGCAAGGCCATACGCTTGTAGCGATACCTAATTAATTACACCATCGTGAAATTGGTTAGTTAGACGATTCTAACCAACAATCTGATAAGTGGGAATCATTCAATCTACAAGTCAAAGGAAAATTCCATGGAAATTTCATCATGTCAAAATTTTCAAACAGAATAAAGATTGAAGGTCACAAGTAAAAAGCGTCGAAGAGCCGCGACTATTTTAATGTCATCTCGTGGCCAATTGTTTTATGAATATTTCTTTTGATTTTTTCAATCGAAATAACGTGTATTTTTTGGAAATAAACATTCTACTTTCATTCTACCTTCTGAAGTGTCTTTACTATGCTAGCCTATTCATCTGTCCTTATGGCATAAACTAATCTGTCCTTTTACGAATAATCCTTCTAAAAGGTTGACAGTTGACACCTTTAAGACTGTAGTGTAGATGGTTCCCATTACGACTGTCCTCGAACCTTCACCACCTCTATGGAGCATGACGACATCGGACAAAATGATGAATACCAGTGACACACCTGACGAGGTCAATTGGGCAACGAGGGATAACGAACGAGCTTGCAGATTGTATTACTAACCAAAGAAATTATATACAAATAAATTATCTTCCCATGTTTATTACTTTATACATGAATGTTAGGTATACAAAACAAAAAATCATTTGCTCTTTTTATATGAAACACAAAAACGATTTATCCACACGTATCCTCTGCCCTTCGTCTGGTAGACGGCATGGGTTCCTTAAACCTCTGCATGGACCTCCAACAGGCCTTCGCAGCGGCACTATAAGTATCCATGTACTCAGTTCTTCCTGGAAACTCTGTGAACCAGGTCTGGATAGCCTTAGGGGCCACTCCAGTGTGGACTGGTCCAGGGGGATGTATGGTTGGTCGAACAGTGGGAGGGTTTTCAGTGAAATGCGTGGGGTCCTTGTAGCATCGTAGAACCCCTAACCGAGCGCTCTCCATCGGTATTGGTGCGTTGGACTGCGACGCCGCCATTATTGCTCTGTATTCGGTCACCGGGAATGCTGTTAGGAATTAGAGGTTAAAAGGTTTTATTCATAGACACACATGGATAGGAACATTATGTACATGGAGTTGGAAACGCAAACATAAAACTTCTTCTCTGTTCTTTGTAAGCCACAATGCATCGATTTTACTTTCGGCCTAATTGACATCCTTGAGTGACGGTTTAAATCACTGACCATTGCTCTACTCGTCTGCAAGTTCAAGGGCTAAAAATGCTGAGTAAAATGGATAAAGTTACAAAAGAAGTAAACTTTTGTAGCCCATAAAGCGTTTACATACCTAATTATTCAGGCTGTGGTTAGGCCTTCTCAATGACAAGACTGAAGAAACCTAACCTGTCATCTGACGTAACTAGGTTTAAAACAGAAAACAACTCACATCTCTTGGTAAAGGTGGCCTGGTACATGGTGGTCATCTTGCTGTCCAGGTCGTCGCACGGATGGTCCAGGATGTCGTTGGTCACGTCTACCATCTGAAACATGTATGAGGAGCACATCAGGTATGATCAAGCTGTGACGTCATCGTACTACACGTCAGGCCGACCTGAATCACGCTATCAAATTTTTGTGCATCGCTTGCATATACAACGCTCCGATAAGATCAGTCGGGGCTCGGCCGCCCCCCCAGGCAACACCACCTCGTCTGACGGAAGATCTACCATTGTCAAGAGATTAACACTCTTGGGTCCGATTACCATCTAAGATAGACACCACGATTCCACGATTTTATAGTAACCGAGTGCCACGTTATTGCTCACGTTGGACCTGACCTGTCCTTAGTATAAGTCATTGCCTCTACAAAAGTCTTGTCATTGTATATACGGTCCCCGTAAATGCGCCACAATGGATTGTATTAATGGTGTGATGGCTTTTGCCTGCCACAAACCAATAGACTGATCATCGACCGGGGACAAGTATCGCGGCAGAGCCGGACGATATAGTTCACGTCGACTGATTAACTATCGATCCATGTCATCGTATGCTAACAACTTAACGATCGACATCAACTATCGATTGTTTCGCGCGCTAACAATCTGACGATCAGCGTCGACCAATCTATTCTACGATCGACGAGTTAAGTCTAAAATCATGGATCGACCCAATACCTGCTTCCTCAGCTGATCATAGTCCTGGCAGAGCTTTTGTTCCTTCTCCAGTAGCTGTTTGTACTGCTCGACGCGCGGGGAGTACGAGTGGGCGTCGCAGTGGCAGTAGGGCGCCACGGGCGGCGGCCGGGTAGAGGGCGCTGCGTTGGGGCTCGGGGGCTCGCATGGCCTAGGTAACAATTGATTGTTTTTTGAGACAAACCTTAGGTTATTTGTGCAAACTAGACGACAAAGCTGACGATCCACCTAATGGTAAGGGGTCACCATCGCCCACCGATGCGTTGCTTTTCAAGAAAAGAGAGGAAAAAAGAAAGAACTTGCTCCCAAGCCTCCAACCGGAACACGACGAGTCTTTGGGCGGCTTTCTCCAGCAGGAGGGTAGCAAGCTAAGCTGTCTTCACGGAAAGATAATAATACTAATAATACTAGATAATACCACTACCAGTAATAATATACGTAATCTTCTGCTTCTGTCGCCACTTAAAACACACTATAATGCTGCCATGGGATTGAGGTGAGTAGTTATTCTAAATCGTCGTCGATTCCAGTCCCAGTGGACTTGATTGCGTTGCAGTTATGAATATCTAATGATCTTATGAGGACGCATATAGATACGTATTTGCTCGGAAGTAGGTGCGTATGGAGGAATAGAATTAAAAGTGGGTTTAGATTAAATTAAACAGGCTTAGAGCTACGAAACATATAAGCTTAAGAAGATGTATTCTAAAGAACTGGACGAACTACGAACTACAAGAACGTTAGCAACTATACAGCTTGCATGCAATCGTCAAATGAAGGGTCGTGGACAGTAGGCATTAGCAACAAACATGTTATGTGCAAAAAGGGAAATTGCTTGCAGTCACTGAAAAGGCGTTTAATTACAATTCCACTACATCACAACAACATTCGAATAGAAATACAAGATCAGCTCAACAATTGACGAGGTCTTTACTCACTTTCCTACAATAGGTTTCGGAAATGGCCAGCGGTAATCGGCATTGGTAGTTGAGTTGAAATCGTCCATTTTTAGTTACCCTGAAAAATAAGTTATCTACCTGAAAATATATTTTGAATCTTGCTAACTTAAAAAAACTAGTAGGTGCTATTAAAATTAAAATAGGACTCTGTACCAGCCGGGCTAGCTACCAACTAGCTAAATCAAAATTATGACAGTGTCGGTACAATATTTGACAACAAAGGTTAGTTATTTAGTTACCTTAGTTAATTACGTTAATGTTTTTTAAATTTACTACAACTATTTTAGCTAATTGACACCCCACATAATTTAGCACAGCTTTCGAAGCCAAAAATTTGAGTTGCAATAGAATTTCTTCAATAAGGGAAGATAGATTCATTTTGAAGTTTTGTATTTTTTTTTAGGTTTTGTCAGTAGAATCTGTCAAATGATTTATTTTTAATAAGTAACCTGCTTATTAGTTTTTCAACACCACCTACATACATACTTTCTTTCTTCTATGGTTTTTGTCAATGGGTAAGTAGACCTTTTTTTCACTGAAGAAATTTTTGTTCTTATGTTTGCCGCCACGGAATACAGAGACAAGTGCCGCACATGAGACAGAGAATTTACGTTTCTTGTAGGTATTTTTAAAGAAATGTAACAAAATTTTACAAGCAGCCCAGAATACTGCTGCCCACCGTCGTACTTATTGTTAGACTAAATATACTTAAAACTAACTACGATTTTCTGCATATTAACAAACTGAAATTTTAAATCTCCAAATAGCCAACAATGAAGAGTGTTCATTGTTTGTTTGTCACAGCTCACACAAACACATTATTTGCATTTGTGAGAAAAAATGAAATCCAGCCTGTGTGACGGGGACAAAAAATAATATTTTTGTCTTTCACGTAGATTTTACAACTGTCGATCTCGCTCTATCAAATGTATGGCAGAATCTATTGAGCATTGCTTCTAAATCTATGGTCTTTTTTAGGTACCTCTTTACAAAGTCTGTGTTCCAGAGGCCTTTGTGCGAGTTTTACGTAATCTAACGGGCTCGCAAAATAAAATTACTAGGTTTCGGGAAAAGAGACCGTAGTGTCGAACAGAAATAATGTTGAGAGTGTACTTGGTCCAGACACTACTGTGTCTCCTGATAAATGCGAGTTGGTTATTTGTATGGGACCGAAGCTTTTCTTTTCACTGCCGCTAGATGGCTCTCACTCACTAAGCACACAGATAGAGTAATATGTATATCCATGACACTAGGGCATAGATAGGGTTCGAAGTATCGGCCTCTGGTATCGATACCGAGTACTCGTGTGGTATCGACGGGTATAGTATCGATACCAAAAAAGTATCGGTCCTGAAGTATCGATACTACTCAGTATCGAGTATCGAGTACTTGCGAGGATCACAGTCAGATCACAGCTAAAAAAAAGTGAATTTCTGTTTAGTACGAGCGCTAAAACGGGCCGCAGTTGATCTTTTTCCATATGAAACCGACGTTTCATATGAGTACTTGCGAGTAATTACCAAGTATCGAGTACTCAGTATCGAGTATCGCGATCAAAAGTATCGATACCTACTCAGTATCGAAAGTATCGTTCGAACCCTAGGCATAGATTACCCCAATTAAAGTTGAGAATATGACGCTGAGATGAAGAATGTCAATTAGTAATGGAATGTACTCCTTATAACTAAATAAACGACCCTTTCTAAGTTGGGGCGTTAGTCTTTAGAGAAATAAATTAACACAAAAAAAACTCAAACATTGCCATTACAAAATATTACAGTTTGCCAAAATGTGGATGTAAAGTATCTATTTATTCTTTTATCACAGATAATTTTTTGTACATCTTAATTTGGTGGCATAAAATTTATGTTGCCACAATGCAAAAGAAAATTTTCCGATTTTGTGATATTATTCACCAAAATTATTGTTATTTGGGAAAGTTGTAAAATTGAATTATTGTTTATTCATATTAAAAAATAATAAATAACTTTTAAAGATTTTTTTAGCACTAATGAATAAATATTCTTTGTATGGTATTATAAATTATGGTAGAAATTATAAATAAACTGGCAACAACCAAGTGTTTGGATGCTTCGAGCCTGGCAATTCTGGTATGTTTTTCTGTCATCACATCAGTCATCAAATCAGCTGTGTATCACACACAGGGAACATGTAAAAACAAATGTGCGTACTTAAAATTTCGGTGTGAAAATGTCAACTGGAATATTTGATAAAAAAGCAACTAAATGTTTATGATAATTCCGTCGCGGGAGAGACATGGCGCGCCGGAGAGGCAGCGGTATAACGAACCTGGGATTCAACCAGGACCAAGGTATAATCACTTCCTAGTTCGTCGACCCGTTCTTTGTTCTCAGACGGTTGAGTTTTATTCGTTTTGTGGATGATCTAACCGCGTGAGGTGTTTCTTTGGTTAGCAGATCACGTTAGATGGTGGTATGATCGCACACTTCACCCAGGTCATTGTCTGTCGCGCCACGCTGCGTCTGCAGTGTCTACCGTGCGACAATCCACGTGTTGTTTATATTTTTAGTCGCACGCCCACGCAGTATCTTTCCCCACGTCGTGATACTATTGTTTGGGCGTTGGTTCTGCACACCCCATTCATGCGTACCGTTGATACTCGACGCGCAATTCCTACATGACATGACAGAAGTCACATACTATTGTTGTACAGTTCTAAATCTTTGTTGTCATCATGTTATTGTACTTACCACATGGGGTTAGGTCAGGTAAATGTAGCAAACTGGCTGCTAGTTTATTGGTAGACAGTAGTGTGAATTAATACCAAAGTCTTAACGAAGTATTTGTTCAATATGAAAACTCAGAAAAGAGTTTGTAAGAAATTGGGGTTTTGGTGATAACGTCATTGTGTCATTCATAATTTTCCTGGTTTTAGGAGTAAATGCCGTGGTCTGAACATGTGCCGATACATATCACACATGAAAATATTGAATTGTTGGATAATGTGATAGGTCATTCTTCTGAATATTTTCATTTGATGTGATGATTTTTTAATATTAAGTACATAATTTTGAATTTTAGGTTCGGATTTTAGACGCTGTGCAAAAAACCATGATACGAATCTTATTCTTGCTACTCATACCACTAGTGATAAGTGACAAGAGTAGGCCAATATAGTTAATTTATTATACCCAAAAGTTATGTCTTTAATTAAGCTTCATATTAAAATCAAACAATAACTAACTAAGCAAATTAAATATTATATAAAACCTCCAATTTATATATGACATAAGTATTAACTTGAACATGACTGCAATCCCACTTGAAATTTGTTTATTACATCTTTTAAATAAGGACTATTCTTAATATACAAAAACCAGTTTACTGAGCATACAACTCAACCACTCATCAAGTATAAATAAAAGATAATATTTGTCCATTTGATCTCCTACTTAGAGATAAGTTTGTAATACAAGTAAATATCATCTATTATCTTTAATATCTATATTATCTTTAGTATCTATGATCATTGCGCAACACAGGAAATAATAGTTAAAAAACTAACATAAGCCAGTTCTCTCTATTTACCCGTTAAAGCCTTAGGTAAGCCATGTGTATTATAATATTAATTTATGAGTGCAAAAACCTGAAGCACATTTATCATAATTATAAGTGCTCTAAACTTTTACACTTATAAACTAGGTACTGTATTACAGTGATATATTATGGTCTTTACTTGCTATAACCGATCTCTTTATTTGCCTGCTACAAGTTTATTTTTTACTGTGCAATACAATACTTATTTATTTGTATTTCCAATCAGCCATGCCATTAAATGACGTTAAAAGACCATTATAGATAACACATAGTAGTAAATATATTATTTTTTTTGTTTTGTTTTTACTTGCTATTCTTTTCTTTGTTGGAACGTTAAGTTCTCAATGTCAGTATTGAATGTGCCATGTAATTTTACTTCTATGATGATAGGCTTGACTTGGCTAACTTTTGTTTAGTTAGCCAAAAAGCATCAACTATTAATAAATTAATAATAACACATTAATGCCCAACTCAAAGTCATTAACGGTTACTTTAATCGCTCTTTAGTAAAGAATCACCATACAAATTCGGTACAAAGGAGTGATTTAAGTGACTGTTAGTGACTCACAGTTGGGACGTTAAATACCTTTGTGGGTGTCATGGACAACACACAAAGACAGGAACACATACATTCAAATGGAGAACAATAATTCAAAGTTATCATCTCTGCCTTGCTGGGAATCTAATCCAGATCCCTCCTAACATTATGGCATAGTAACCATTTCACCACAGGGTATTTTAATAAGCCGAGAATGAGAATATACACTGAGAGAGAGAGATGAGCAATCCCATGGACATCAGTCACACCAACCATCACGGGCTCATGAAGGAAGATGTAGAAAACGCTTATTACTAGCTCTCTGAAAGCAATGAAAAAAAAACTTTTTATTGTTGCATTGGTGTGCTCCTAAAGGAAGATGATAGCTGACCAAACTGACATATCCAGGATTTTTAGTAGAGTTTCTGTCCCTGGATTCACCAGTACATAGATTCACGCTATTTTTTAATGCACTAGTACAGTACATATTAGGATCAATGTGGTAGAATGAAGATCAGTCAACCCTCCTCTGCTTAGATAAGCCTCTTGCTGGCAATAATAATGTTGCTAGTTGCTAATTAATAGTATTAGGCGTTACTTTGCGGAAATCCATTATTATTATTATTAGTCTACTTTGCAACAATCCGTGTTCAAAATGTATGATGGTATATACTTTAAAACATGCGCGGCACATTCCTTCCACAACGGAAACATGCACTACAATAATTAAAAGTATATACCAACATACATACCAGCACCAATTATTATTGCTAGTTGCAATAATAATTTTGTTAGTTACCAATAATAATGTTTTTAGTTGTAATAATATTACATAATTATTTAGTTATTTAGGGGACACAAGGCTGGCTTACAGCATGCTGGCCCAGTCTGATATAGGATTTGCATTACCTTCATTGAATTCATTACATGTAAATTTTCCATTTGTTTATTACATTTCTTATTCCTTAACCTTATCAAGTCACCTTGACCTAATTTACGCATTAATCATATGAATAACACCAATTTCAAATATTAATGTTTTATTCACAGCCGTATGCCTAGATCAGAGTTTATAATTCATTATTATAGTTTAATACAATATATTTGAATTGAATTGCAATTATTTGAATATTCATTTTGATGTATGGTTGTACTTGTATGGGTACAAAGATTGCGGTGTTAAATATTTGGAAAATAATATATGTAGGGGTAGATGGATTATGGAGATAATTGGTTTTGATTAGAATAATTGTGGATAGTATAAATGGGATTTATTGTTTTAATGCAAGATTGTACCCCACAAAAGATTATGTAGATAATGGTTTTTGGGAATAATTTTATTGATTGTACAGTTAGCTAAAATGATAGTTAATCTAAATATGAGTAAGGTAATTAGGGAACAAAGGCTAAAGGAATAGTTACACGGTAAGGTTTTTGGGGGTAAAGACTAGGAGGATAATTATTTAACTGTTTTTTGCAGGCTGCTTCACTTGTTGCCTAACATCTGGCCTACGCGTTTACAATGTGGACCCACTTGTCGAAAAGGCTCACTACAGTAAGTGCAACTAAACTCTGTTTTTAATTCCGCAAAGCAAATTGACATTTCAATTATTGCAAGTTTTTATTGTTTTCTAAATAGCGTTGTGCCACAATCGGTAAAACGTAATCAATATTTTCCCTTTATCAATATTAAAATTTAAATGCAACTTATTTTATATGCCCCAACACAGAAATTGAAATATAATTGTTTCGCTAACAATTTCCATCAGTTATACATTTATCCATAGTGGAAATATTTATCGGAAACGTACGCCATCCTAAAGGTCGTAGCTCATCTAAACGACACCGCTTCCACCCAACCAAAGTATGAAAATTCAAATATAAACTTTAAATCGTGCTCTGTAGATGCAACTATTGAGTGGCAAGGTTGCGGTAAGCTTGCTTCCCGCGCGCAGGCTGCTAATTTTTGTTGTTACTGTAAAGTGCACCTACAGAGCACGATTTTAAGTCTATATTTGAATTCTCATACTTTGGTTGGGTGGGAGCGGTGTCGTGTAGATGAGCTACGACCTTTAGAGTCTCTCTTTACGTTACGTGACGTCTTTTAAACTTTATCAATATGTAATTTAAACCATTACTAATCTTGTGGATGGAATTGTTCCGGAGAAGGACAAAATGAGTGAAATTAATGGTCTCTGATTTGTTAAACCTACCAAAATTATAATTATTATAAAAAGTTAAAAGTAACAACAAAGTACATTCATTGATTGTTAGGCGATACGAAATTCGCCGATTCATTACCAATTTTGTCCACCAGGCAAGGAAGAGTTGGGCGAAGTCTCCCTCTGTGAGATGGTGTTCCGCACCAACTGGCTGCTGGTGGTGCGCGCGCGTCGGCCCTGCTCTCTGCTGCTGCTGGACGACCAGGTGCGCGCCTTCCGAGCTGAGGTGCTGTTCAAATCGCCCATTAGAGCACTGCGCGCAAGGCGGGATAAGTGAGTTTGACACCTCTAATAGATCCACTAGGGTTTCTCTCTCAGGTTTCTCTTTCATCGAAAGTATTTTTTTTATGGAAATAGCCGGCAAACGAACTGACGATCCACCTGATGGTAAGTGGCTATCGTCGCCCATGAACATCGGCAACATCAAAGGCATTACTGATGCGTTGTCGGCCAAGAAAGAAAGAAGAAAAGGAAAGAAAGAACTGGCTCTCAAGCCAAGTATCAAGTTTTGTTTTTAATAATTCATTAATACCTACCATTATTACTATTATTATTTCTCCGTGGAGTTCGCCTGAATAGCACAGTCTTGCTCAGCCGCCAAACGACAGGTCGTGTTCCGGTTGGGGGCTGGAGAGCCAGTTCTTTCTTTCTTGGCCGGCAACGCGTCAGTGATGCCTTTGGTGTTGTTGCTGATGTCCGTTGGCGACGACAGTCACTTACAATCAGGTGGATCGACAGCTCGTTTGCCGGCTAATTACAAAAACAAAAACCATAACTGAGCCATTGCTAGGATATTTCTCTTCTCACAGTGAAGAGTACAGGCAATAGTCCACCATGCTGTCTGGTTTGCCAAGTGCGGATTGGCAGACTTCAAACACGTTTGAACTCGCAACTCATCTTGGCACTTTAACAAAGGGATATTTCCCTTAGATCAGCTAGGTGGCCATGCCCGGGGAGCGGTCGTTCTCCGATAGTTCATCTCCGGAGCTTGTAGAAAACTTTGATGGGGTGATGCAAATGCGTGATGTCAGCGTGAGCGTATAGTGTTATGTCGTCACAGCACAACTTTAAGGGTGGCAAAAAAAATGGTTATCTGTAAAGTCGGTTTACGGACGGTAGTTTATCGTGATACCGTAATGACAAAACATTGATGAAGTAGTGCTCGAATATAATATTATCTCTGGAAATTAACTTACAATTAGAAACTTTTATCTTTATACTACAACGCCATCTAGAACTCCTGAACTCAACTATTTTTTCAGCAAGTTCCTTTCTGACTTAATTGTGTATATAGTTTGGTTCATAGATGGCGCTTTCTCCATTGTTCGCTCGCTCGCGTAACGCGACAGATGAGTCATGATTTTTCATGCGTGCGGCCGGCATCGTTTTAATAGACGTTATCACGTCAAAATCAATCGATCTGTTGATGTGGTAGCTTGGGTGTTTATCGGATCTATTATCCATAGAACCGATCGATGGCTGATCTGTTGGCAGTGTGAGCACCCTATTGCGATTACGTTTTAGCGTATACACTGACCACGTTGTGGTCTGTGAGCGTATGGGTACCGTGCACGTTAGACGGATACCCTCTAGTTTTCCTAATTCTATGCCTTCCATTTTGTTACTACCTAAGTAGGTACTAATAAAGGGAAAGGTTGTTGGCGTTGTTGCGTGAGCGTGACTTACGTGAGTCAATGTGTCAGTCCGATTATAAAGCAACTATCAATTTAATAGTGATATATTATTTATGTTTATAATATTTTAAGTTAATTGGTCCAAAATAAAGCAAAAAACCGGCAAAGCAAAAAGCAAACACAGGTGCGTGTCAGGCCACGCGCAATGTAGGGTTTCGAAGTAGTAAATTTATTGACTATTACTCATTAACTACTTATGTTAACATAGCCGTAATAGTTTTCCTTGTAAATTCATGATATAACCTATTTTTGAGAATTTTTCACTTGTCTAATTCCAAACAGTTTAGCCGGCAGGGGGACACTTGACTCTAACCAAAATTAGCACTTTAAAGCCAAACATTTCGCAGACAAATCGCTAAATCCAAAAATGGTCCTTTTCAACTTTTTTTTAGACCTTTTCAACGATACCCCATTATGGGGTACGCAACGAATAAAATTTACCTGGTACCTTGAAAAAAATATTTTTCACTATTTTATCCTACAATTTTAGAGTTTAAATAAATATGTATATCCATGCCAAATTATTACAACCTTCTAGGCTTCTAGCGCTAAGGGTCTGGGCGCTATGCCTCGGACGGACGAACAGACGGACATGACGAAACTGTAAAGGTTCCGATTTTACTTCGGAACCCTAAAAACGGGTTAGTGTATTGTAATAAAAATCAATTCTATAATAATGTCAATATCCCCCCCCCCACTATCGTGACAATGACTAAAAGTAGTCAATTGACCCAGATAACTAGAAAACCCAGAAGCCCAGTTTCTCGTATAAATTTATATTATCAAAACGGTAATCTATCCAACACGTGTCCACTACAAAACATCAAATAGCAAATGTTAATACGCAAAAACTACGCGCACATTCAGGGTTGCCAATTTTTATTAAAATAAATAGAGTATATCTGATTTCAAAGGAGGTAAATAAAGAGTACTTACAGACTTCCAAAAAAGAGTATCATTTGTTTTATATTTTTAAAAAGGTATTTTTTTTTGTATTTTTTGCAGCACAAAACAATTTGTCATTGTTTTTAAAAGAATTGTATGACTCCAAACATTCTGACTCTAAAATATAAATCAAGAGCTCGTTGTGTAAAAAGAGTATTTAAGCATACTCTATTAGTGTTATAGATTATACAGTATGCCTTTAAGATATAGAGTACAATACTCTATTTTAGAGTACGGTTGGCAACCCTAAGCGCATTATAATAAGTCATTATGGCTTTACGAATGACGACACTACATTACGAGTTGCGAATTACGAGTCGACCACTTGACGATTGCAGTCAACCCGCTACTTTATCAATAAACAAGTAATAGTTTAAAAAACTAAATACACGGTTTTATATTGTCAATGTAAAAAGCAGTGATAGCCTAGCGGTTAGAACATTGGTCTCCCGAACCAAGGGGCCTGAGTTCAAATCCTGGCACGCACCTCTAATTTTCAAATATTATGTGCGTATTACAAGTTGATTATCACTTGCTTCGGTGAAGGAAAACATCGTGAGAAAACCTGCACACCGGAGAGTTCTCCATAAAGTTCTCGAAGGTGTGTGAAGTCTACCAATCCGCTACTTGGCCAGCGTGGTAGACTATGGCCTATACCCCTCACATTGTGAGAGGAGACCCCGAGCCCAGCAGTGGGACAATTATGGGTTGTTGCTTTGCTTTGCTTTATATTGTCAATGTAGATACACAAGACAAATGGGAAGTGACTGTGCTGTTAACCATTAAGGAGTTCCCTCAGTTGGGGCCAAACCTGGGTGTGGTATCAGGTCAAGCTTGTCATAAAAATGCATTGTCATCAGAACTAAAGCTATGTGTAAAATATCAATTTCTTAGGATAAGTGGAAGTAAGTCAGATTAGGCTTGCAAGTATTTGACCCAAACAGCGGGCCTATTATGAACTTTTATAAAACCATTCATGTTCCAGGCAATTCATTTCTCGGGCTTTAAACGACGTATGATTGGCTAAATTCACGTGACCGCTTTCGTAGCACGTAGCACGAATTTGACGTTTACACTGGAACTTGGCTGGAATTAAGAGTTCATAATAGACCGCCAAGGCAAATATTTTTTTTAACAAACAATTTATTTATTTAACAATTTATTTATTTATATAAATAAAACCATGTAATAATACATTATACTTTACACAGTTAATTACTTCATAGTATAACTAAGAAATCGCCCTCACTTCGCTTCGGTAATAATAGTAAAAAAAAATATAGCCTATGTCACCCGGGGTGGGATAGTGTAGCTTCCCAACAGTGAAAGAATTTTTCAAAACGGTTCGGTAGAAACAAACAAACAATCAAATCTTTCTTCTTTATAATATTAGTATAGATAAAGTAAATAATAATGCTTTATTTAATAAAGTAGTTTATTGCTTATAAAGCACTAGTTCTTCATTAAAAGATCTTTTTGAAGTGAAACTTCTTTAGAACCGTTAGTGATTTGAAACCGGATGCAACGGAAAAACGACAGGTAAGATAATATAACCGCTAATTTCGTATTTCAATTTAAGTTGTCCGTAGCCCAATGGTCAGGACGTAGACACACAATGCTGATGCCATGATGATGCGCAGGTTCGCGTCTCAGAATATTTCTTTTTTTTTAGTTTTATTTTTTTTTAGTTTTATTTTTTTTAGTTTTATTTTTTACTGTTTTTAAATACTTTCAAATGCTCTTTTAAATATTTTCAAAGAATTTAACAACAAAAAATAAGAATTTCATTCTTTCATTCTGTAGATCGACCAGCCGATTATACAGACAGTAAAAATGCTAAGTTGTATTCATAGATGGCGTGAGGAGTAAGATAGAACATTCGTTTTATTGCTAGATAGATTTTTAAAAAGTGCTAAGTTGTATTCATAGATGGCGCTTCGATTTATTGCTTTAAGATTCGATTAGAAATAAAATTATTTATAAAATACTGTAATATACATGTTTTATGTATAACGGAACATTGGTTACCAAGCACTCAAAATCTTGTCAGTATAGGTAATTATAAATTGTCAAGTGCATTCTGTAGAGAGACTGCAATTCATGGTGGATCACTAATATTAGTGCACAACAATATGTCTTGTAAAGATCGTAAAGACATTGTTAGTCTTTCTATTGAGCGCACTATTGAACTGGCCTGTGTGGAACTGGAGCGGTTTGTTATAGTTTGCGCGTATCGACCCCCCTCTGGTGATTTTACTATTTTTGAAGATACATTGGAGGATGTACTTAAACGGTTATGTGTTTCTAGAAAAGGATTAGTGATATGTGGCGACTTCAACGTAGACATTTTATCAGATAGTACTATGGCTACTAGGCTACTAAGTTTGTTTAAATGCTTTAATTTAAATCCATTATTCAATGAGCCAACCAGAATAACTGAAACTACAGCTACTTGTTTAGATAATATCTTTTGCAATTGTGAGATTTTAAATAAAGAGATATTCAGTAAGTTGAAGTCAGACCACTGCGGACAAAAAATTTCGTTGTATAATTCAATCACTAAGAAAAAACAAATAATAAAATGTAGACCAATAACTAAAAATAAGATTTCAACTTTTAAAGAAAAAATCCACTCGGAAATGCAAACGCAGTTAACATTACAACAAAGAGATCCAATAAAACTATATAACACATTGTCTAATAACATAAATAACGAATTTAATAAAATATTCAAGTTTAAGTA
Source organism: Thymelicus lineola (assembly GCA_963932265.1). Taxonomy (NCBI): domain Eukaryota; kingdom Metazoa; phylum Arthropoda; class Insecta; order Lepidoptera; family Hesperiidae; genus Thymelicus; species Thymelicus lineola. Next base: position 20,674 of record CAWVQL010000208.1, on the reverse strand, counting down.
TGTAGATCTAGCTAAAAATAGTAAATTTAGTGATTGGGCTACTGTAGGTATTTATAAAAGTAGGAACAGGATGTATGACCTTTACGCCGAGAAACAATACAATTTTTCTCCAACTTTCCAGGAGCACGTGAGAAATTATTCTAAATATTTATTTATTATAATATATAATACGTAATATTTTATTTGAATTTCAACATATAACCGCTAGAGACTTAATTAAGGCCTTTCAGTCTCTGAAGGTAAAGAATACGGGTGATTTGTGGGGCATCTCGGTGAAAATAATACAGCATATTATAGGTATTATAGCTCCATATTTGGTCGTAGTTTTTAATAAATGTATAGATCTAGGTATCTTTCCAGATCTTATGAAATGCAGCAAAATCATTCCACTTTTTAAAACAGGTTGGTGTGAATGCGATGCAGACTTTAAAGACTGCTACTGGTTCATGCGGGCGTTTTATAAAGTGGACTGTAGTATGCGTTGGGAGGAAGAAAGTCAAGGGTTATTTGGAGGGTTGGCAAGCACACTAACCTGGTTGCAGGACTCGGTTCTCGTATTAGCAACGACGGCTAGGCGGCTGCTCCAATGTCTCCAATCTTCTTGACTTCTTATTGGTTATTATGCCGTATTTGTATGGTTTAGGTTTACTATTACACTTCACGGTAATATCACTTGCTTTATGAGAGTTATTTTAGCGGGCGCGGTGATGCGGTTTTTAGATAATATGCGGATTAGTTCATTATATTCAATAATGAGCGCGAGTTGCATTCGATGTTGGCGGGAGACTTCTTTTCGACTGTCTAAACCTCGGCGGTGTGCGAGTGAATCCGCTATATAAGAGTGCGCTTGCCAGAAAGAGAGGGAGGATAGGAAATTAAATAGAGAAAGAATGGATTGCCGCGCTTTCATAGAAGATATAATAATTTTGGCGGGAACAGCGGGAGCAGGCAAATGCATCCACAGAGTAATGCCATTATTGGCGCGAACATCCCCCCGGCCGGGCCTTGAGGTCTCCTCAACCGGCAAATAAAGATGTATATAAACATAAATATATATAGCGGAGTCAGTATCATGAAATAAGAATGATGCGAATGCGGGAAAGCGGTGCGATATAAATACTTTACTAAAAATAGCGTGATATTATAAACTTAAAAGTATCTAAAATAATATAATAATATTTAAAATATATATAAGGTTAAGGTGCGAGTTATTGTGTGGGTAGAGGGCACAGTCTAACGACTGGGCGTTGCAGAGTAGAACTCTTAGTTTTCACTTGTGCAACGCGCACCACACCGTCTCTACCGGGAAACAGTTCAGTGACAACACCTAGCGGCCACTGTAGCGGTGGAATGTTATCCATGTCAATGAGAACGATTGTTCCCACTGAAATAGGCGTGGAATGTTTGTTCGATTTTTCCCTCGTTTGAAGGGTGTGTAAATATTCAGAACTAAAACGTTTCCAGAACGACTGAATTAGAGAATCAAGTAAAGAAAAGCGTGATAATAGATGAGTGCGTTCTTTACTTAGATCCGCGGCGGGTAAATGTTGAAGCGGTTTTAATGCAAGGAAATGTGCGGGTGTAAGTGCAGTAGGCTCCGATGGATCGCTACTTAACACATACGAGTAGAGCGGGCGTGAGTTTAAGATACACTCGATCTGAATAAGGACAGTAAGCAGCTCCTCGTATGTAAGAATTTGCTTGTCTATTACGCGAAATAAGTGCGTTTTAACTACTTTTATATTGGACTCCCAAATTCCGCCCATATTATTATGAGGCGCATTTGGCGGATTGAGTTTCCAAGTAATGCGGTTATCAGTAAGGACCTGATTAAATAATTTAAAATAAACGTCAGATTGTAAAAATGTATGTATGCGTTGTCGCTATGCGTTTGTGCCGAAAGCGAACGTTGCGCTTGTGAACGCGAGATCTGACTATGCGACGTGCGGAAAGTATCCAATATTTTTCGCGTAGTGAAATTTTTCGTGAAAGTTTTTATAATGATAATGATCAATTAATAGGTCTATAATATGCCCATTCTTCGGTAATAATATTGGATGCTTGTGCGATTCTGACAATGACGAATATTGTAGACGTCCACCCACACGGAGTAGATCGTCCGCGACAAAAGGGTATAATTTACGTAATGCGGAAGAGCAAGGTAAGCCCTTCTGTATATTTTTGATGTCTTCAGAAAAAGCGATATTTTATACGACTTTAATTATGGTAGTTTCAGCGTGTTCCAAGTCAGAAGCGGTTATAATTTTTTTTGCGTGGTAATTTATTTATAAATTTTAATACGTAAGGTACCGATCGGATATACTTACTCCATTTTGAAAATTTCAAACTAAGCGTGATAAGAGGATGTTCTTGAATATTGCTAACAGTATGAGAAACAGTTTTTTGTTCTGGTAAATTTGTAGAATGAGAAGATGACTGTTTTATTGGCCACTCACTACTAGGTAGTGTAATCCACGCGGGACCATTGAGCCAAAGATCACAATTTATTATTTGCGACGGTAATAGTCCGCGGGAAATATGATCAGCGGGGTTTTCTGATCCTGCGATATGATAAAATTGATCAGATGATAAAGAAGGCTGTATCTGTGAAATACGGTTAGCAACAAAGGTGTTAAATCTGTGCGGTGAAGAGCACGCCCAACAGAGTGCGACTTCAGAATCCGAGAACGCGTAAATTTTATCAATCGGATGTCTCGCGGATAGCGTATCATAAACGGTACTTACTAATTTAGCGAGTAACACTAAGGCGCATAACTCGAGTCTAGGCAACGTAACCGTTTTTAAGGGAGACACCCTGGACTTGGAACAGAGCAGCGTGACTACTGGTGGGTCGTCACCATTAACTACGTGCGAGTAAATCACGCAGCCGTATGCCTTTTCACTGGCATCAGCGAACGCGAGTAGCGAAACTTGCGAGTTTTTATCAATTCTCATATTATTAAGATGTGAGAACTGTAAGCGCGATATCAGAGGTAGCTCTGAAATATAGTGTTGCCACATTTTGACAACATCTGTGGGCGGAGCCTGGTCCCAATCAAGTTTGAGAATCCATAAGGCTTTAATTAAAAGTTTAGCGAAGAGAATAACTGGACCAACTAATCCCAAAACATCGTACAAGCGAGCGGTTGCGGATAAGATTGCACGTTTAGTGCATGCGAGCGGCGGCGGGGATACGAGAAAACAAAACTATCGTTAGCTTGATGCCAACGAAGCGATAATATTTTAAAAATATTATTGTCATCAAAGGAAACGGTTTCCAGTTGACGATGCGTTGCGGGAATATGTTGTAATAGTTCTGAACTATTATTTGTCCACTTAACTAACTCAAATCCACCACGATGGAACATTTGAATTAGCTGAGTGGCCATGTCGACAGCGATGTCAACACAGAGTGCGGAGGATGCGAGGTCGTCCATATAAATGTATCTCTGGACCACCGATGCGGCCAGAGTGGCTGTCAGTCTCCGCTTCTCCTAAAATAATATAACCGAGTGAGGTTTCAATGGCACTGGGAGATTGCGAACTAATTATTTTATCAGATAATAAAATTTGTAAATAGGTGTTCACTCCTAATAAGACGTCAATATCACCAGGCTGGTGAAATGAATCGTCGGCTAAGCGTATTTTATTTATGAAATTTATTTTAGAAATATCTATGATTGATTCGGGTAATTGTCCCGTTAATGTGGGTACTACTAGAGGTTTAATTTGATACATCTTGTTATCATCAAAGCGGGAAGTAAAATGAAAGGAAGTGACACCTAAAATCTTTTGCGATATTCCACCGATTCCGTGTACCTCGTTAAAGGGAGTTTTATTAGAAATCGGTAAAGATAAGCGATTGCAACAATTCTTTGTTATATAATCGCTTTGTGAGCCTGGGTCCACTAAACAGCGAAGAAAATGTTCGTGGCCATATTTATTTACCATTTTAATTTTCGCGGTTCCTAATAATGTCGTAAAACAATGCGGCTTATTTAATAATTCGCGCGACACATTACAAGACGAAGACGCGTTTTGTCCCTCTTGTCTGTCTGTCGAACAAAAGTCGACCTTATTGGCATCGCGTGAAGGGTTGCTAAGGAAAAGCGGGCGAGTCGAAGTATTGCGTACCGTAGAATCTTCTACTTTATTAGTATTAGGCGGAGGGTCGTTATCAGAAGGAGAGCGGTTTAATGAATTTTGCGTATTTTTTGTGAGCGATGAATCGATTTTATTTGTATTATTATTACTGAAAATATGAAGTAAAGTATGATGCGAGCGGGAGCAATGTTTACATGTGCGTTGCGATTTACACATCGATAATGCGTGTTTGTTACTTAAACAATTAGTACAACATTTATTTTGTTTTATAAAATTATATTTATCGCGAGTAGTGAGTTTTAAGAAATGCGGACAGACATACAAATGTTCATGCTCATTAGACTTGCATAGAATGCATGAACGCGATGAACAGGTGTTAATAAATGTTTTACTAACAAATTTATTAGGAGCGGGACTAAATTTAATATTAGTTTTATTATTTTCACCAGATGACGTATGCGGTGAAGGAAATGTATGGCACAAAGCCCTATTTTGCTCGAATAAAAATTGAATCAAGTCAGAATATTTTGGTATGTTAACTTTGCGGCACGACATTTCAAAGGCTTTTACAGTTTCAGTATCTAATTTTCTAAGCGCTATATTTAAAAAGAGAAAATCAGATATGTCATCAATTTTAAGTTGCTTAAGAGCGTTAATAGAGGCGTCGAACTTGTCCATAAATTTATGATAACCAGCGGGCGTATTAGCGTTAACATTTTTTATTTCTAACAGCTGATTTATGTAAGTAGTAGCGAGTGCACGCTCGTCATTGTATCTGTGGATAAGTGCGTTCCAGATCACTGAGTAGTTTTCAGCTGTAGGCATAAGTCCTGCGCAGACAGATAATGCCTTGTCTGATAACTTACTGACTAAATAGTACACCCGTTCAGCGTCTGTTAACTGGTGGTTTTCATGGACTAGCGTTTTAAATTGTTGGTAGAACATAGACCAGTGTCGTATGTCTCCATTGAATGTTAATAATTCCATAGACGGGAGCGAGGGCTTAAACTTAGCGGGTAAATTATTATCTAAATTCAAAGATGAATGCGGTGCGGATAATTTTGAAACTTTACTTTTAACGCGGCTGTACAAGTCATGAAAAGAATTTAATGGTTGGAAATCTATTTCCGCGTCTGGATTTACCCTTAAATTCTTAACATTATATTTTTCCAAAGTGTCCTTGAACTCATCGCGTAAGTATTCAAGGTCAGCCGCGGTACTAAGTAAAGAACTCTGCGAGTCAGCGTCCAATGCACTGATTGACAAATCATAGATTGATTGCATGCGTGAAAATATGGAATTGCGTTTAGCGATTAATATTTTTAAACTAATTTCGTCGTCTGAAATCGTCTTAGCGTCATGATATTTGGCTTTAGTAGTCATTTTGTGAACAAAATTAAGTTACTTACGCGTTAATAATAATTATGCGAGGATAAGTACAAAAATATTATGCGAGCAATGAATGAGTTGAATACGATTTGTAGTAAATACAAAAATGGCGTATTACTAAATGCGGAATATGGAATGCGTTTAAGTATAATTTTTTGTTAATAGATATAGAAAGTTACACAATAATGAAATGCAATAGTAAAAGCGGTGCGGTGCGTTTTGCAAATGAAATTAAATAAATATGTATAGTAAGCCGTGAAGGTATATTATGTAATGCGAGCGGAATATACTACACACATAAATTTATTTGCAAAAAGGTAATAGAAATATAATAGGATATGAATCCGGTTGATGACCAATTTTATACGGCTCGAAGTGACCAAAACTTTTGGTGTGAATGCGATGCAGACTTTAAAGACTGCTACTGGTTCATGCGGGCGTTTTATAAAGTGGACTGTAGTATGCGTTGGGAGGAAGAAAGTCAAGGGTTATTTGGAGGGTTGGCAAGCACACTAACCTGGTTGCAGGACTCGGTTCTCGTATTAGCAACGACGGCTAGGCGGCTGCTCCAATGTCTCCAATCTTCTTGACTTCTTATTGGTTATTATGCCGTATTTGTATGGTTTAGGTTTACTATTACACTTCACGGTAATATCACTTGCTTTATGAGAGTTATTTTAGCGGGCGCGGTGATGCGGTTTTTAGATAATATGCGGATTAGTTCATTATATTCAATAATGAGCGCGAGTTGCATTCGATGTTGGCGGGAGACTTCTTTTCGACTGTCTAAACCTCGGCGGTGTGCGAGTGAATCCGCTATATAAGAGTGCGCTTGCCAGAAAGAGAGGGAGGATAGGAAATTAAATAGAGAAAGAATGGATTGCCGCGCTTTCATAGAAGATATAATAATTTTGGCGGGAACAGCGGGAGCAGGCAAATGCATCCACAGAGTAATGCCATTATTGGCGCGAACACAGGTGAAAAAACTGATCTTAATAACTATAGACCAGTTTCTGTTTTACCAACCCTTAGTAAAATTTTCGAAAAGATAATATTGAATCAAATGCTAACCCATTTCAACAATAATAAATTATTACATCCTGAGCAATACGGTTTCACTAAAGGCCGTAGTACAACCGATGCCGGGGCTAGGCTATTAAAGCATATATTTGAAGCATGGGAGGCGTCACATAATGCCATAGGAGTATTTTGTGACTTATCTAAGGCATTTGATTGTGTTGAGCACGAAACATTGCTGTTTAAACTTGGCCACTATGGTATAAAAAACAAGGCCCTTAGCTTGATCGCGTCTTATTTGAGTAATAGAATACAAAAAGTCAGCATAAACGATATTAAGTCATCGGGGTCACCGGCTGTGATGGGTGTACCGCAGGGTCTGTGATGGGTGTACCGCAATCTTGGGTCCGTTTCTTTTTCTGGTATACATTAACGATTTACCACATTATGTAAAGAACCAAGCGGATATTGTACTATTTGCTGATGATACATCACTAATATTTAAGTGTGAAAGGAATAAAGTAAATTTCGACGACGTAAATAGTGCTCTTTCGCTTGTATCGCGTTGGTTCACTATCAATAATTTACTATTAAATGCAAAAAAAACGAAATGTATAGAGTTTGTGCTACCTAATGTTAAAAAAGTCAGCAAATCTCTTAAACTAAATAACGAAACATTGCATATGGAGGAATCGACGGTCTTTTTAGGGGTGACCTTAGATAGTAAACTTCAATGGGGCCCACATATAACAAATCTCGTGACAAAACTCGGTAGGGCTGCTTTTGCTGTTAGGAAAATAAGGCAGTATACAGACGTCGAAACTGCTAGGATGACTTATGTCTTATGCCATCTTGCTGTGGGGCAAAGCAGCCAATATAAAACAAATTTTCATACTCCAGAAACGGGCAGTTAGGGCTATTTATAAACTTAGGTCTCGGGAATCTTTGCGTGAAAAGTTCAAGGAAATAGGTATACTTACAGTAGCTTCCCAGTATATCTTTAACAATGTAGTTTTTATACGGAAGAATATAAACGCGTATAAACAAAATTTTGATATTAATAATCGCCATACGAAAAGAATGCATCAATTAGTTACGCCTTCGTTCCGCCTAAGTAAAGTGCAGCGATCTTTCATAGGGCTTGGTATACATTTTTATAATAAAATCCCAAAATTAATACGTGACTTGCCAATAGAAACTTTCAAAAAACGTGTAAAGACACAATTGTTAGGCAAGGGATATTATAGTGTAGACGAGTATTTAAATGACAAAGACGCATGGAAATGACCAGCTCTGCAACCAGTTCCGCTCAGAATAGTAAATACTTTTGTATTATTATCTTTTTTTTGTAATATTTTTTAAAAGATGTGCTGAGGAGTTTCTTTAGGCTTTTCTTCTCCTCCACGATAAAGCACCATCCGAAAAGCCAAAAAATGACGTGCATAAGTGTATCAGTGATACCTATATGAATAAAATATTTTGACTTTGACTTTGACTTTGATTTATTGCTTTTTCATATCATTATCTTGAAACCAAAATTTTGGAAAGTTTCACTTCTACCACGTGTGAATTGCACACATTTTCTTTTTTTTGTTTTATGAGAGGATATTGTTTTAATTAATTGAAATTTTTCACGTTAATACGGATAACGTGGCGTTTAAGTTATCTTAGCACGTGTTATGGTATTGTAGGTTGTTCTGTTTTTGTACCGTATTATTTTTTATAATGACTTTATTAAAAGTTGATCCCGTTAGTTATCAAATACGCAATGAATAAGTTAAGTTTTGTCACGCGCGAGTGCAGTAAGCAAGCCGGTAATAGCAAAGGTGTTGTCTTTGTAAAGGTCTGTTGTCTTTGTTCTGATTTTTGTTGTTGATGTCGTTTGTTGTATTTTTATAGTTTGTTGTTGTTTTTAAACAAGATATTAATTAACCATTAAGTAGTGGTTCACTCTCACTCAGACACTCGCATCTGTGTCGGGTCGGTTTCGTTACGTTGGATATAATGTAGTACTTAAAAAATTAACCGTGAACTTTACAAGTATTGCGTAAGACAGGTGTTTGAATGTCAACAATATATTATTTATTTATTTATTTATAATTATTACATTATATATGTCGTTCTATTCAAGGCATATAAAGGATGTAACGTCATGAATCCGCATTTAATCAATTGAACATACATACCATATTAATTAATTACTTCCAATCTGGCCTTTAACCACAAACCCAAAATTGATACCTTTTTATGCGTGTTTTAATTTTTTTTCTCAAAAGCCTAACGTAAGGCACTGATTCTCAAACTTATCTCGAACACTTTTTGAGATTCGATAATATTCTGATTTAATTTTGAACAATCCATTTTCTGTCTTTATTAGTTATATAAATTTATGTTACTGGGTTAATTATTAACAACGTATGATTTGGATGTACACCTGTGTAATACGAATCATGTCCACGTGTCACGTGTTTCCGTAGCGAGTCGCGTTTCGCGATTAAAATTCATTAATTGTTAATTCGTGACCGAGGTTAGGTTAATAGTAGAAAAAATTGCGCGCATAGGTAAGTCGTCTAAATAGGTACAGGAAATAGATTTTCGTCCACTTCTGATTGTTAGTAAAAGTGTACACATGAGTCGTCTTATCATTCAGCTATGAGAAATAAATTTTCGTACACTATAATAATATATTTATTGACTGGATCCTACACATGACTCGTCTTAACTCATAGATATTAGGAATTAATTTTCATCCTCTTCTGGATGTTAAAAAGATAGCATAAGAGACGATTTAATTTTTTTTATGAGAAATCGGCTTTCGTACTCTTCTCAATGTTGAAAATTTTGGGTGCTTGAGTAGTCTCAATAGGGATGATGACTAATTTTAGGATTCAATTTTATTGTACAGATAGAACCTCAATATTCACGAAAAAAATATTATAAAAATAATAATCTTCAATTTAAAAACAAAAATTGTTAAATAAAAATTATCAAATTTCTCACCAAAAACGTCACGTGACGTCACTAAACTATATTCAATACTATCTGTCTACTAAGTTTGTTGAATTTCCATATAAAATTGTTCTAATGACGTCATATTCTCAAAATGGCGTTTGAGGTCACGTGACAGTGAGTACAATTTTTAACATTTTAAATTAATGATATTTAATTTATTGTGATTGATTTCAATAAAAGAATCATATTTTAGGCCTTTAAATGTTACCACTAATATTTTAGACATAAATTTATATTAATTTATAATTAGTGTCAACATCCGTATTATATAAATATGGGAAATCGCGACTCCCGTTATTAAAACTCGTTATTATGAATTATTTTTATTACTCATGTATAAATTTTAAGCCTTTCAGTCTTGTAGCTTACCATTTAGATTAAACCAATGGTTATCGATAAATTGATTCCTAAATCGAAATAGACGTTTTTTTTCTTTGATAGACTATCATAATGAAATATTTTACAAGAATTTCACACAATCTTTGTAAGAATGTTTTTAAAAGATTACGCGCAGGAAAATATAGTTTAATCTTAATTCTTTGTCCTAGTGTAATGACGTGTCCTAAAGGAAGTCGTTGGCGATAAGATAGAACAACCTTCACCTAATAACCCATTGTTGCCTACATGGACATTATCTGCCCATATTTTAAATATTTAAATTGGACGAATTAATGATGTTTTGGAATTTTGGTATTATAAAACTAGTCGACCTCGCTTTGTGGCGGCAAAAACAGAATTTTAATATTAAATGCATATGACTGCGCTCTACTAGGGTATAACATGTTATAAATTGTATGATTTTTGTTATAACAATGGATAAATAAATAAATTAGAGCTAAGCAATGGGGAACACAACTCTAAGGGTGCTTTTCCACGAGAGATGTGCTATGCAGCTATGCTGCGAAGATGTGAAATCCAATAAATATGATTAGTTCAATAAATTGATTGATTTCCACCAATGAATATGATTGGTGGATATTAAACGCATCCATAGCATCGTAACATAGCACATCTCTGGCGGAAAAGCACCCTAAGAGTTGTTCTTTTTGTCTAACGTACATCCAAATGTAGGAGTATATTTTTATTGTTTAATGTACAAAAGATCGCGCAGCGTTAAGGTCTAGGTCTTTACGTAGAATCCTGTAAGCTGTGGGCGATGGGTTGAATATGAGTCATAAGAAAGTGAAGGTAATATGACGCATTTGCTCTTGCCAAGTGAGATAGCCTGATTGGATATGCATGGTGCGATCGAATAGGTAATCGATTGACGCAACAGGGAGATTTGCACGTATGGCACCTAGGTCGGTATTAATTGTAAGTTCAATATTAATGTTATGTAATGTATGACAAGAATTTATTATAATTGTTGATGTTAGCTGTAGATATTAATAATATTAGATATTAGCTGACAATAGTATGTCTTGTTTATTTATGCGTTATGATAATATCGTAAGACTGAATGATTTCAGAAAACATGCAACCTGTAGGTATCGATACTTTTGTTCCGATACTTTTGAGGTATCGATACTTTCTGTGTCTATGTCATTATAGAAATAACAAAAAATTAAAAAACCAATACTTAGAAATAGAAAATCCAAAACTATATAATTTGTTAGAATACTGTAAATTACCTTTAAAATATAAATATTTATTAACGCTAAACATTTTGTCTGAGTCCACATAATATTTACTCAATGCAGTTAATGTTTTCTTGCTGTTGTTATTATTAGGCGAAACTTTGTATTTTTATTGTTGCAGTAAAACTATGCGTTATTTAAAATACTTGAACTAACAAGTGGGTACTAAACCCACGCCGGAACAAATGTTAACGGTTTTTATCAGGCTTAGTAAGTTTTATGTTTGGTTGTTTGCTCCTCTGTATTTACTATCGGTTTGCCTATAAATTAAAAACAGTCATTTTATTTAATAGCCGCAGAAAAACGGAAAAAACTTTGACAACCTCTTACCGAATGTCCACTTAAGTTGTAGGGGGTATACCGCGGGTGCAAAACCATTTTCCGGGAAAGTTTTTGTAGATAATGTCCCGTTCCCATAATAAGTACATACTAAGTGTTAGAAATAAGGGCCCTTTCAGTAAAATTATTCTCGCATTCTAAGGACACAGAAAGATTAAATTCCGAAATTTTAGCCAAACCTCAATTTGCCACCCTGGATGAATAGGACACAATGAATTGGATGCTTATGTCACAGTCGGGGATTAAACCTGAGACCCTTTGTATGTAATTCTAACTATTATCGGTTTTTTTACAAGATTCTTACTTAATTATCAACCTTAGCACTACTATTTAATAAAATTTTAGCTTAGATTTCGCAATTCATGATAATTTGTAAAAATGACGATCTTTAAATTCTTTCCATGTTATGCCTACCTTATTTTTAAACTACAAATTGCGACAAAAAGATCTTGTAAGTTTGTTCTAAATCACGCTCGTCTAAAAAAGTGTAGCATAGCTATGAAAATTATACAACACTTCTTAATATTCAAGGCATGGACGGTTTACCCTTGGCGCACGCAGGTTAGGTTCCGTGTATCCTATATCAAGGAAATCTATTGTCTTACTTACTTTGTTATGAAACTATTAACTGATAAACTTGTCAGTTAATGTATGATTTGAGTTTAAAACGTGCCTTTGTGTTAGTCGAGAATTGAGAATACAACTAAGAAAGTTTTTTAGAGGGTAAAAAGTAGAATTAGTTTAGTATTAGTAGAATTAGTATTAGTAGTGGAATAGTAGTAGAAGTAGTAGTAGCAGGAGAATGCTAACGGTCTCACAGAAATCGAAAAAATTTTTTTTTTGTTAAAGTTAACATACCTACAATTTTTTTGGTTAATTTTGCGGCGTCGCTTTGTTTTGACTATTTGACTACAATTCAGAAGTGAAACTTCAAATTAAAACTGTTTAATTTTAACCAAATTTATTAATTACTCTAGTGTTACAATTTTTTGGGCGTAGGCGCTTACCGTGACGGTAACTATTATTTATTGATAAAGTCAAAACGGTTTAACTTACAACATGCTTACATACTTTGTCGGCATAGCCGGTTCCTGGATAGAGTTGGCACTCCATACCGGGTTTCAGCCGTGACGCTGAAACGTTACAAACAACGTTGCCGCGTTTAAAACCCCATTACTCCTCTCCCCAGGGTAGCAGTGGTGCTGACGTCATCAGTCCAAGTGCTAGCGCTGCCGTCATTGGGGCGCGTGGCCTTGCTCCGGACGCCGGCGTCAGCGCGGCCGCTGTGCGCGTTGGCCACCGACCCCGGCGCGCCGCAGCTGTTAGCCGCGTTGGCGCATCGACGGGGTTCCTTGCAGTTACTGGTAAGTACTGTACCTACGGCTGACGTATGTTGGCGCGTCTGAACATAGGCTTTGCGAACTTTAGCGCATGTAAGACAGAGATAGCGACACGAACATGCTAACGTGTGACTGAGACATAATACGCCGCGTACCGAGCATTGCCTAATTATTATGTTACTGCGCAGCCTTCTGCGCGAAGTTCAGATGCGCCAAGATACAGCGGCCGTACTGTATCTCATAATTCGTGAAAGGTTTCATATATTATAACCCCCCCCCCCCGCAATGTGTGTGTGTGTGTGTGTGTAATATTGTGTCTATGCAATATTGTATTGAATACTGGTTGAAATCCTTTGGGAGAGATAAAAAAACAATAAATTTAGAAAAAAACGGAGCGCGTCGAGACAGCATATCCAGACTGATTATATTTTTTGCTTGCTGTACCGACGTGCGTCACCAAACACAGGGATAACGTGTGAGTGAGAGGGAATGATAAGTGCCGCCATCTTGAATTCGTTTCTTTAATGGCGCCAATAATACCTGACAAAATTGAATGAAACCGCCAACGCCATCTATTATCGTCTTCCAGGACGTATCCCGTGCAGTGAAAGGCGCGCAATCCAGTTCGCCGGCTGTCGTAGGTTGCCACCAGACGGAGCTAGTGTGTCTCAGTCTGTCCGCTAATGGCGCGAAGCTGGCCACTGCGTCCGAACGAGGCACCATCATCAGGATATGGGATACCGGCAGTAAACAGATGGTGCATGAGCTCAGACGAGGGTCGGATTACGCCGATGTGTACTGGTGAGGATGTTTGGTTCGCCATAATGACATAACAACTCTTGACAGGATGACACATGACATTTGATACTGTTTTCACAAATAGATAATCTAAAATTTTAACAAAAAAAATGACCGACTTCAAATGAAGTACATCCAATAAAAAAAGAATCGTCGAAATCGGTTGGATATTGCGTTATTGGAACGAAGTTCCTTATCGCGCGTTGTGAAAGGGGGCTAGACGGAAAAATACGACACTTTTTGATTCTTACGAATGACGACACTTTTTTTGAAGTGATTCAGAGAGTTTTACAGAGATGGCGTTGTAAAACTTTCTGAATCACGCTAGTAGCGTGAGCTCGTTTCATATTGCTGAATCACACTGCTGAGCGCGTAAAATACTTAAATCGAAAGGAACTTCGTTCCATCCGGGTGTCCCTTGACACCTCTCAAGTTCTTTTTGTCCATTTATCACGCACATACTTAATGCAAATTTAAGGCTTATATGTTTTTGACATGGATGCCATTGTCAGACAGATCTCGCTCAAATTTATGTGGGACCACACGACAAGCACCAGCTTTCGATTAAAAAAAGAATCATCAAAATCGGTTCACCCAGTCCAAAGTTCTGAGGTAACAAACATAAAAAAATACAGTCGATTTGAACCTCCTCCTTTTTTTGAAGTCGGTTAACCACAAAAGTGTAAACTAAATTCCATTCATTTTAAGCAACGCACACAGCTATACAGTTCACGGACATGCACGAGTGCGCTTGTGTGGAGTTATCGTTCTGTTTCTATTTTTTTTTTAATTTTAAAAATTATGCTTCTCGATACTTCTCATTGTTGTAGGATTTTTTTTGTACAGAAAACTCGTAGATTTTCATATACATACATTTTTGTGATTCATTACTAAAATTTGAATTACGAGAAATTTCCAAATGATTTTTGATATTTCTGAATGCACAAAATAAAAGTTTTATTTATGTGTGCAATTTGCAACGTGCTTCTTAAACTATAGAATCCAATAAAATTAAGATGACTAAAAGCAGTTTTAGAGACGTTTACATCTCTAAAGCTGCTTCATATTCGCGAAACTGATGGTAATGTGGGGCAATAACCTCTATACGAGTATAAGTATGTCGTTTGCATTGAAGTATTGTTACTAGCGTATAGAATCGACACCGCGAACATCATGTATGTCCCAATGCATTGGCGCCACGTGGCTTCAATCTTCAATGGATTCGTTTGATTTTGAAAGGAGAACAGGGGCTCAATTTTGAAAATCGAACCTCCCGGCGGGACACATTTTGTTCGAGATGTCTGTTCTATGACATTATACTTTAATGGTCGTTTGTGATACATTGCTACATCAGTACATCTTATTATTATAAATGTGAAAGTTTGTTGTTTGTTACTCTTGCACGCAAAAATTACAGAACGGATTTTCATGGAATTTAGCACACAGGTAGACCATTATGTGTAATACGATATGGAGTCCTTATGGACTCGGAAAACGAAGGCAAAGTCAAATAAAAATTCACAAAATGAGGATATTTAAAAGTTCAAAACACGGATATTTTTTTTTATATCTGATTTAGGAATATGATATGTAACTATCAATTTAAAAGAGCGAAATCCCAAAGTACAAAAGTAAAAGCGGCATATACAATCGCACGATACGATGTTGATGAGTCTTAGTTGCATTGTAACACTATAAACCAAGTCAAGAAATAAAGTCTAAATATACCGAGCAATTACGACATAATTATAACAAAAATACATTATAAACGACATATTTTAATTATTTTATCATATTAAATTAAAAATAAAAAGATTAAAGCTATGTACTTGCTATTTCGACCTCTCTTGTACAGTCCCTGTGGCGCAGAGGATAGCGCGTTGGACTTCTAATCCAAAGGTCGTGGGTTCGATCCCCACCAGGGATGCTACTTATAGTCCTATATAGATATTTTTTATCGTGCATTGTGAGAATAGTATTCTAAATTTATACTAGTTTTTTTTTCATACAAACTTTGAAATTTAAAAACAAAAATTCATATTTGGGACAGTATGCACAAAATATATTTCTAAATTTCTAAATATTATGCCACAAATTAAATAATCAGATGTTTGATTTTTTTATATAGTATCTAGACAAATAAGTGATATGCAAATTACAAATCGGAAGATATTATACTAGCTGATAACGCTAGCTGAACACGCTTCGTTAGGTATTCGAGGCATGATATAAAAACGATGCATGTTTAATATTACAGAATGTTTGTGGACATGTTAAATGCTTACGATAATGATTATGATGCTGTATAACATAATGGAGACTATTGCCATTTTTTTTAAATTGATTATGCCGTTTCTGTACATGACAACAATAACAAAATACTCTATATTGTGCACACAAAGAAAAATAATTTAAAAGTATAAAACGCAAAAGGTAAGGTTTAAAAGTATAAAATTATTTTTATTATTGATAAAAACAATTCAAGTCTTCTTTAAAAACTTTAATACTTAATCTTCATTACAGTTTTAACACTTTAAAGTTATTTTACCCTATTATTATTGCACACACTTGATACAAAAACATCCAAACTTTTCTAGAGAAAACATAGACTATCCTTTTTACTGTCATTCTTGTCAAAAAACTCTCAAACCAAAAACTGCCACAGATTAATTAAATATTAATAGAAGTAACATTATGTCTTAACAAATATGACCACAGAATATATAATACTTATATGCACATGTAATT
Organism: Thymelicus lineola; assembly: GCA_963932265.1. Lineage (NCBI taxonomy): Eukaryota > Metazoa > Arthropoda > Insecta > Lepidoptera > Hesperiidae > Thymelicus > Thymelicus lineola. The sequence continues at coordinate 4,290 of CAWVQL010000208.1, read as the reverse complement.
ATTAGTGGTATGTACTCTTATAATTATATTAATTCTTACAGCTCGGCCATCCTAATTAGGGTGGGTCCTCACACATAATTAGAATAATTATATTGTTAATACAATTATAATGAAAATACCTACTAATTGGAAAAAAAAAACAACAAAAATTTAAATTAGTCGAAAACCTTATATAAATCAATTTACATGATTATTTAGCCAGGTGATTCATTTACATATATCAATAAAATAAACACCTCTTATGCCAACATTTAACATTGAACCCTAAAGCAATTTCTTAATTTTCTCATAGCCAGAATCAACATGCATCTAATGTACATATTATGCAATATTACTATTGATATCAATATATTATAATACACAATGCTAACTTTGCATATGCCCTTCTCTACTTATTTGTGATCTGCAGGCATCTGTATCATAAATACTGTCTGCTCACAGTTAAACATAAACTACTTAAGTATTTCTAATTGCAATCACATTCATTTCTTTTAATAAATTATTTTAATGTGCAGACATTTGTGTGATATACACATTTAATATAACTATTTCAAATCCCAATCACATTCATATCTTGTAATAAATTATTGTGATCTACAGGCATCTGTGTCATAAACACTGTCTGCTCACAATTAAGTATATCAAATCCCAATCACATTCGTTTATTATAATAAGTTATTGTGATCTGCAGGCATCTGTGTCATAACTGTCTGCTCACAATTAAGTATATCAAATCCCAATCACATTCGTTTATTATAATAAGTTATTGTGATCTGCAGGCATCTGTGTCATAAACACTGTCTGCTCACAATTAAGTATATCAAATCCCAATCACATTCGTTTATTATAATAAGTTATTGTGATCTGCAGGCATCTGTGTCATAAACACTGTCTGCTCACAATTAAGTAAATACATATGAGAGATATAGTCTGTCGCAATCTACGTCATCTATGCAGTCAGCACTGACGCTCACAACCTATACCTCTGTATATAATAAGTCAAATGAAAAATTTTTTTTTTTTTTAAACGCTTTTATTTCAATAATGTTTAGTTTATAAAATTAGCTACAAGTTGTGAAAATTTCAAGTCTCTACGTAAAATAGAACATAGAGAATTATGCGTCTAAAGTCTGAAAATCGTTTTTTTTTAATTTAACAACAAATAAACAATGAAAATTAGTTTAAAATATGATTTTCGTGTATTGTCATCGGAAATACACATGTCTGCCAAATTTCATCAATTTTCATTAAAGGGAAGTCATTCAAATTAACGTTACAAGATTTGATGCTCCGAAGTGAAAGTAAATAAAAGCGTTTAAAAATAAGTGTCAATTAGAAGAAGAATATAATATATAAAGTAATTATTTATCACTCTCTTCATTGCTCTCATCTAGGTCCGTATTGTTTTCGCTTTCATATCCCTTAAAATTTAGCCAAGGATGTATTTTGTCAATAGAAACTATATTTTCATACTTCTTATTCCCTTTTCTAGTGAGAGGAGTATCTTGTATAAGAAATCTATCATTAGGCAATAGTTTCATAATTCTATATGGTCCCTGAAATTTCGGAAGAAGTTTCTTAGATTTACCTACTCTATCTTTATCGAACATCATCCTTTCTACTCTAACAAGGTCACCTTCTTTATATACTTTAGATAATTTTCTATGCTTGTCAAACCTTTCTTTGGCCACTTTCTGCTCTTTTTCGATTTTGGCAATAGCTTCTTTTCTAAGACTAACTAATTCATCGCCACTATTTCGTTCGGTTATTGTATTGATGACATCACTTAATATGTTTTCTGACAAACTTTTAATTTTAAACCCAAATAATAAGTCTGATGGACTTTTGCCTGTTGTTTTATTAACCGAAGTATTTAATCCTAGCTGAACTTCACCTACATATTCATCCCAAGTATTATCATTTTTGTCATGACATTTGGTACTCAGAGCTTCTGAAATAGTTCGGTTATACCTTTCCACTTGCCCATTTGCTCGTGGGGTGGCAACTGCATTTAAAATATGTTTAATTCCAGTATTTTTCATAAACGCTTTAAATTTATTGCTAGTAAAGCATGAACCTCTGTCTGTAATTAGCCGAACAGGTGCTCCAAAAAAACTAAAGTGTTCTTTAAATACACGGATAGCTGTTATAGTCTTAGTATCCCTAACTGGTTTCATATTAATAAACTTAGTAAATGCGTCCACAATCACCAACAAGTAAGTATTACCTCTTCGTGAGCGAACAAATGGACCCAAATGATCTGCGTGAACTGTATGGAATGGGATATCCGGTTTTGGTATTGGATGAAGCAGTCCCTCTTTAGCTCCTCCAGGGGTCTTATGATAAGCACATTCCAAACAAGCAGATACATATTTCTTTGTGAAACGACGCATTTTAGGGAACCAAAAAGAATCTTTGAGTCGTTTTAAGGTTTTGTCATAACCAAAATGTCCCACATCATCATGGTTCATTCGTAACAATTGCCATCTTACAGGTTTTGGAACCACCCAACGCAATTTACCATCTACTATCCTATAAACATAATTACCCTTTAATTGGTAATTTTTGTGCACATCCACAATAAAATTGATATCTTTATCTAATAAAATATCTTTAATGCGTTTGATCTCCTCATCATCACTTTGGACTGTAGCTACCCAATCCTGTAATTCTACTGCAAGTACATCAATCACATGATTGTCATTTATAGATGAACACTCCTCAACAGGAGCTCGACTAAGTGCATCCACATGTGGCATTTTTGCTCCAGACCTATAAACAATCTCACAATCATATTCTTGGAGCTGTATCCACCACCGACCAATTCTAGGTACAAGGTCACGTTTTGTCATTGTTGTTCGTAATGCATTACAATCGGTTACGATTTTAAATTTTAAGCCTAGTAGGTAAACGCGAAATCGATTTAAAGAAGCTACTACAGCTAATGTTTCTAGATCAAATGAATGAAATTTTTGTTCATCAACCGTTGTCTTGCGACTGTAATATGCTACAGGTCTCATTATACCATCTAAAGCGCGTTGCATTAGAATACCCGCAATACCATTTTTCGATGCATCTGTGTGCAATTCGGTTTCTAATTTTGGGTCGTACAATGCCAGTATGGGTCTTTCGATGAGTTTTGCTTTTAATGTTTCAAATGCTTCTGTGTGTTTATCATTCCATTCCCATTTAAAATGTTTTTTGAGGAGATCTGTTAATGGCCGTGCAATGAATGAAAAATCTTTTACAAATCGCCTGAAGTAACTCGCCAATCCAATAAATCGTCTAATATCATGAATGTTTTTAGGCGTAGGAAAATTTGATACAGCGGCAATTTTTCGGGATCCGGGTCGTATACCAGAACCACTTATTTCAAATCCTAAAAAGTCTATTTCTTCATAGAAGAAATAGCACTTTTCTAATTTTAATGTCAAGTTTGCACTGTGAAATATTTTTAAAACTTCATCTAATCTTGATAAACCTTCATCAAACGTACGAGCTGGTATCAAAATGTCATCCATATAGACTAAGATATATTCATTTTTAGCCAAAATTTTATTCATTGTTCTTTGGAACACTGATGGTGCATTTGCTAAGCCAAATGGCATTCTTTTAAACTGATATTGACCATCAGGGGTAACAAAAGCTGTTTTATCTTGTGATTTCTCCCCGATGGGTATCTGATAATATCCTGAAGCTAAATCTAAACTAATAAATAGTGAATTACCAGACAGTCGATCCAAAAGGTCATCAATCAATGGTAACGGAAAGTGCTCTTTTTTTGTTTTATTATTAAGTGCACGATAATCAATGCAAAGACGTTTATCTCCAGTCTTCTTTTTAACTAGAATAACTGGACTAGCATAGGCTGAATTTGATTCACATATTATGTCTGCATCAAGCATTTCCTTTACCATTGATTTTACTAGTACTCTTTCCGGGTATGATAATCTGTATGGTCTGTACACCACAGGGGTCGTATCTGTCAACTCAATTTCCATTTTTTCAACATTAGTGTATCCCAAATCCATCAAATTGCTTGAAAAACAATCCTTATATTTTTGTAATAAGTCTTGCAGTAGTTCAATTTCTTTAATTGATAAATGTTTACTATGATTTATTAATGTAGGTGTGTTTGGATCATTAAAATTTAACAAATTAATTTCTATATGTTCATTTGTGCATACAGCACGAGTAATTATGGATCCTCGTTCCAATTTTAATTCAAAATCAGATAAGTTTTGGATTAATAATGCACCTAACCCATCTGTCATACTGTATTCACCTGGT
>CAWVQL010000207.1:0-41542 GCA_963932265.1 Thymelicus lineola | reverse complement strand
AAATCAATCTCACCAGTCATGGTTGCCTGTTATGAGCTGGTTGTTTGACAGCTGTCAATGTTATTTATTTTTGTCAACAATACTCGCAAATAGCATTAATAACATTGAAGTACTATTACTTCGTATAGAACAGACACCCCGAACATTGAGTCGGGTGCATTCATTGTGGCCAGGGTGGCTCACTTCATTCACTCACTCGCTTGTCACTCACCTGCGCTCATGGCGGCCGCATGTCAATTTTTTTTAGCAAAACACTGAAACAATGCCGTCGTGCGTAATAACAACGTGTCACAATCGCACGACAAGAAACAAAAAAGATAACGGTATTACTTATCATCGGTAAGAAAACAAAATATTAACTTAAATCAAATAAACGAATAACATTAAATTATTGTGCAATGTTCCCGCCATTTTGAATGAAATTAAGTACTCTGTGGAATGAAAAAATTATGAAGCGGATTTACACACTTGACAAGCCGTAAGCGTGTTAATGGACTAAATAGACTTGCCGACGCTTGTGATGTGACCAATATATTGTGATGTTGGTTTTTCGACACGAATCAATGGTAAACGATTGAAAATCATTCAAACGCTTTTGCACGCTTTTATTTTTAATTTTGTTTTGCACGTTAAATATGCGTAGTAATTATGGCAATAAGACGTATGTGTCGATTTGTGTTAAATGTTTTGTGATAAATTAGATTGCTTTTAATAAATTTTCCTTAAATTGGGTTGGCTTTAGTATCCTGCGGCATCAGTATCTGGGTGATATCATGTTTAATCGATAGGCAATGATGTCCCAAATCATAATCTAGTTGCTTTTTGTGAGGTAGTGCGTCATTTTTGAAAAATCTTAATTTAATTTTGAGGTTATTTCCAAAAAATACAACACGAATTATGTTACTTATTTATAAAATTTATGTTATTAGGTATATTTTATTGTATTATATGTATATTATAATTATAATAATTAGATAAACAAGAGTTCATTGGAAAGTTTGGTGGCCCGAGGAATTTGGTCGAGCTAGATAAAATTTAGAAAATATGAAATGCAAGGAAGGTTTTTTTATCAATACTAATATTATAAAGAGGAAAGATTTGATTGTTTGCATTGAATAGGCTCCGAAACTACCGAACTGATTTGAAAAATTCTTTCACTTTTGGAAGCTACACTATCCCCGGGTGACATTATAAATTTTTTTTACTATTTTTTCCCGAAGCGAAGCAAGGGCGATTTCCTAGTATATAATAAAAGGGCAATATATAATATATTAAATTTTACTGTTTATGTCATACTCTATGAAATTTATTTATTACATTCTAATAAAATTTTTCAAAATTGGTGACAGAACCGACTTAGTCAACCCCGACCCCACGTGGTACTAGTCTGCCCTACCCCTAGAGTGAATGTAGACCCCGGAGGCGCGGAGGGAGAGCAGCCCCCGCCCGCTGTAACAAACTGCAGGCACCATGTGAGCCGAAGCTGCGTAGGCGAGCATGTAGTGCCTGCAGTTTTTTACGCAAGGGCGGAGGGGCTGCATTTCCCGCAGCGCCGGAGACGTTTGGAAGCCTGTTTATGTATCAAAAACCCCTAAATTTTCCCTAAAAGTGCAGATAATGGAATATTGTAATTATAATGATTTGTCATAAAAGTGGTGCGTTTTGTGTGTCTCCCCATATGGAGGTCGAAATTTTATTTCTTCATCCACCACCTGATATTAATTTAGACTCCGAATTTGGCCTTCCGAAAAGCCAAAAAATGACGTGCATAAGTGTATCAGTGATACCTATATGAATAAAATATTTTGACTTTGACTTTGACTAGTTTAAGACAAATACTGAGCAGTTTTCACAGATTTAACCTCAAAATAAAAATAAAAAAAAACTCGAAAACTATGTGTTTCCTCACTTAGCCCCTTTATGGGGGGGTTCCTTACCCTACCCCCTACCCTCCCCCCCTAACTCCACCCCCCTCCCGATGCCGCAGGATACTAAAGAAATACCCTTAAATTTTTACCATGTAAAAGTAATCCAAATATTATAGAAATACCGGTATTAATTAAATTGATATTTAAAGAAAATCTGGTTTGTAAAAGGTTCCAATACTTCTTATTGTCTCTTTTGTGTTGAATGTTTTGGGATAAATTGCTTTCAATAAATTTTCCTTAAATTTTTACCATGTAAAAGTAATCAAAATATTATAGAAATACCGGTATTAATTAAATTGATATTTAAAGAATTTAAAATACAAACTATTAAAATACTCAGTGTCGGCCTTACTCAAATAATAAGCCCGATAAGAATGACTAATGTACCTACTCTGTGGTAAATAATAAATAAAGTGTATTAATTTAATCAGTAAATTCAATTAAACATTAAATCAAACATTTGGAAGAGCTTGTAAAAGTTTGGAGTCGTTGACTGTTTGTCGTGGTTCGGCAAGTGTCGTATACAAAAGTTACTCTATGGCAAGTTTGTAAATCGGCTTCTAGAGTTTGAAAAAAGAACGCGTCATCGCGGTTTCGGGACACACATTTTGTTCGAGATGTCTGTTCTATGTCATTATACTTCAATGATTAATAATAATAAAACTGTTTATTGCCACACACATATAAAAAAAATACAAGATACAAAAAATAGGACAACTGAAAGACAATGAATAGACAAGACACAAATTAAACAAAACAAAAACTTAATAATAAGCAGTGTGGGCAAAGGAGGAGGCTCAGCTTCTGCTAACCCGGGACCTTGGTCCCGAGCAGCGCATTAAGTTAAAATCTTGCGTAGTTGAAATCTTGGACATCCATTATTATGTTAAGGATACACCATATGTTTTGGTTAAGTAAGTGCCGTACTACTTAACGCATAGTCACAAACAATTCCCTCTATAACAGTAAGTTACCGGTTCCAGCCGAGAGCTTGCGGTCGCTCCTACATTATAGAGGTAATCACCGACTGCTAACGGAATTCTGTACATTTCCTTGAAAGGGATGCGCGTAGACGCGTACTAATAGGATTCACTAGACATGAATATGTATATAACTTCTGTACAAACACGGTCAATGTAATTCAAAGTTACCCAGTCGGAATTTCAGGGTAACAATGAATACGAATTTTTTTGGGAGCTTGGACTCAATGTGCATACTTGAATAAGTCGAGATAGTTTGGGTTTATTTACTAGTACTTAAAAAAGGATAGATTCATTAAATTAAAATATAAATAGGACCACCGCAGCGTTTGGTTCAAAGTTACACTAAATTTCAAAATAGCGCGACTTGACAGCTTATTCAAAGTTTAGAGTAATAAATAGTTGAGCGAATTACCCAGACATTACCCAGATCACTGACATGACATCTCTTTCATTTTATCCGACGTTTACTATTAGGCCGGCGACGCGTTGTTAATAAACCAAATCCTTTAAAAACGTTTAATTAAAATTGTAACAGTTGAACCACATAAAAAGGTGCACCTATAAGTAGAATGATGGATTAGGATATATAATATTAGATAATGATGCCCGTGGTTTCGCGCGCGTGGATATCGATTTTTTACTATTAGATATTAGATGATGCTCGATGCTTCGTGCGCGTGTATAGGACATATAATTTTTTTACAAATCCCGCGGTAACTAGTAGTATAGGCTATCTCCATTCCAAATTTCAGTCAAATCGGTTAAGTAGTTGTGGCGTGATTGAGGAACAAACATCCAAAATCCAAACTTTCACATTTACAATATTAATAGGATTGCTTCTAATACCTATATTACCTATTATTGAAAACTACAAACTGTAAAATCATAATAATTTTAACACTTTAACATGCAAAACGGGCATTGAAATAGGTTTAAAAAACCCAACAATATTTCTCCAAGTATTCCACTACAGTACATTATATCTCCGCCACAAGAGGAAGGCATAACTCACCCACTTTAAATACTTTAAATAAACACTTCTGGCACGTATGCAAGCGCATTTTATGAAAAATTCAACAAAGTATGTAGTTTCATATTCACGTCTGTGGCCTCTTATATGTTTTATGCTGGAGGTGTTGATATTTCACTTTATATCTCTTTAAATTTGACAATAAAACCTGACAGTCTTCCAAATTACAGAACAGAACTAGTGGGATATTTTTTCTCACTAGTACTGTTGTACTACTCCACATGACAAGTAGGAATAAAATCGGGTATCAAGCATAGTCTTACAACTCACAGAATTAGTGGGAATTTTTTTCCCACTAGCACTGTGAACAGGACTACTCAACAGGATAAGTGGGAATAAATGGGATTTTTCTCCTGAAATATGTACTAAAAGTATTTGAGGACGGATGTACGACGATATAATCTTAAATTAAAAACTCTCGACGTTTGACTTACACTAAATTTAGCTTAAAAATTCTCTATTAAGTCACCTTTCACATTGAAAAAACTAGATCAAAATCGGTTCATCCGTTTAGGAGCTATGATGCCACAGACAGACATACAGATACACATACACGTCAAATTTACTTACTAAATTTCACATTAAATACACCATCAACACATTAATTGCAATACAAAAGAGAAAGAGAGGAAAGAACGGCTCTCATCAAAACCCGTAAACAATCCGGAATTTCATGAAGTTTAGTATACAGGGGATTCTGGAGGCGATAAATCGATCTAGTTTGAATTAATTTTTAGAAAATATCGTTTCATCCGTATTTTCAGGCAATGAAAAACTGCTACAATAGACTCTTCCTTCCATCTATTGGCGAGTAGCAACACTAAAGCTAAACCGAGAAAAGCTAGGTCGTACGGGTACTATGTATAAACTACAGACATGTATAACATACGCTTTCCTTTCATAAAGGAATGTACTATGGACAGATTATTACGTAAAAAGAAACGGAGGGAATTAATCTCATTTTAATATCGTTCTACTCAAAGAAACGGACACATTAACATTTTAAATGCTCTTACCTATACGCACTGCAGGAGAAAAAACGTTTTTAATCCCGGACGAAAAAAGAGGGGTGTAATAATTTTGACGTGTCTGCATCTGTGTATATCATTAAAATGTTCTGGTTATAGAATATTGTAGCACTCGATCAATAAAAACTTCTGAGTAACAGCTCCTTTAAAAACGAAAATATTTCTCGACTAAATGGTTGTAAAAGTAATAAAATATTTACATTATTAACTAAAATATTTTAGTTTTCCATTTTTAGCTAAGAAATAAGTTGTTTTTACATTCAGTAGTGCGTATATACCATCAATACAGCAATTTTTCAAATTAAATATTAACAATGATTGATGTTTCAATAGAGAAAGAAAATTTTCACAATTGAATATTTATTTTTTTATTGATCTTCAAGATTCGAGAATTTAGATCAAGATTATTTAAAAGATTTCGTTTTTATTATTCACAGATCTTTTCAATAAACCCATTCTACTTATACAAATACTTCTTCGACTACTTCTTCAGTTCTACAAATAGTTTTAAAAAACATTGAGAGAACGTTGGCGACAATAGTGACCACGCTAAACAAATGGGCAAGACCTAAAATGGATTCCATTATTCCAAGTACTTCAGACTAGATGGATAACCGAAGCCTGTAATGCTCAACCATTACGTATCGGGACAAGTTATAAGAGATTCATTTTTGATGTAAAGCATCTATAGGTGAGGGGTAAAGCTGATTGTTGGCGCGGCGATACAGGCCGTGGCGACGCATCGCCACGCAATATGAAAAAAATAATAATAACACAATGTGAGTAATCATAAATAAACTTGGTTTGATAGGCTGTAGCATACGGTAGGACAAATCCACATTTTTTTATATACACGAGCAAATTAACCACTTGATCACAGATTAATAAAACAACCTGATTTCACGTATTTTTTGGTTGCAGTAACGTAGTCAAAAGTTACAGTGAAATTATTAACAAGAGTACCTAAGTTACCACAAAATACTTAAGCACTAGAATACAGAAAAAAATCACACGTAACGACTGCTTATTTTTCGATACTTTTCATATGATCCTGGGGAAATTAAAAATTTTCTTTTAAACTAAAAATTCTTTGGAATGAAGATTACTCTGTCATTCATGCAAAAATCTCCTTTACCTATCCGTAAATCTGATGATTATAGAAAATCCTGTATGAAATATTGTTTTACGTGCGCTCTGTCTGCGACTTGTTCCGCAACTTTAATCGACTTTAAAAAAGGAGGCTTTCAATGCGATTGTATTTTTTTATGTTTGTTACCTCAGAATTTTCGACTGGGTGAACCGATTTTGATGATTCTTTTTTTAATCGAAAGCTGATATTTGTTATGTGATCCCACTTAAATTTAAGTGGGATCTGACGAGTAGTTTTTGAGTTATCCCTAATTCGGGATAAAAAGTACTCTATATCCTGTTTTAGATCATGGTCTATCTGTGTACTAATTCTTACAGATCCATTCAGTGGTTTTTGCGTGAAAAAAATCCATTAAAACTTTTAAATTTATAATATTTTTTCTTTTTTTTTAACTTTATTGAAATCATACACTAAATTACAATGGGCGGACTTAATGCCTAGTGGCATTTTCTACCAGTCAACACTGGTGATGAAGAAAAATCGTGATAATACTAGTGGGATACTAATACGCTCTTCGCTTATCCCATAAACCTAACGCATAACAAGTCATGTCGTTTCCCCGGTCGCAGTTCACTTAGAATCCAGAACATTAAGAGTTTAGCGACGCACGTAACAAACTATTGTTAAGTATTATTAAGAAGTTTTAACACTACAAAATAACTACTTAAGAGAAAGTAATGCTATGAGACACAGGTACTTAGTTTATTTGGAAACAATTTTCTGCGTGTTCAGTCTCAGTCGGGTAATTTTAATGTCATTTATGCGGTCTGATCGTTAAATTAAAACAAACAGACGTCTTCTCACTCGAATGCATTTACCTTCTCCGTACCTACGGTTAAGAATAACGGGGTGAGTAATAAGACTATAACGCTTTTTGCAATTTTATATAGCTAAACCTCAAAGAAGGATCGTTTAAATTATTCATAAACTAGCTGTTACCCGCGACTTCGTACGCCGAAAATAAAGATCCCTTCATGACATATTTTCGTAAATTGACTTACGAATAGTTTGCAAACATACCACTCAATCGAAAAATTGACTTAGCAGACCCATATTATTTTTGAGAGACCTTTTCAACGATACCCCGCACTATGGGGAAAAAAAATTATCCCCATAATACCTCTAGGACAGGTACCCTAAAAACATATTTTTAAAAATGTTATTCTACCAATTTAAAGTTTAAATAAACATGTATATCCCTGCTAAATTACAGCTTTCTAGCACTAAAGATATCTGCGATATGCTACGGACGGATGGATGGATGGACGGACGGACGGGTATGACGAAACTATGAGAATTCTGTTTTGACTTCGTAACCCTAAACAGAGTCATGAAAGGCGCTTCATAAATAACGAATCTATCAACTACATATAGCAAAATTTGACCTTATCTCTCAGGAACAGGTCTATTTTCCGGGATAAAAAGTATCTTATGTCCTTTCCCGACCTCATTTCTATATCTGTACCAAACATCAAAATCGGTTCAGTGATTTAGGCGTGAAAGAGTTATCCCTCAGGAACAGGTCTATTAACCGGGATAAAAAGTATCATATGTTCTTTCCCGAGCTCAGTTCTATATCTGTACTAAATTTCATCAAAATCGGTTCAGTGGCTTGAAAGAGTTATCCCTCAGGAACAGGTCTATTTTCCGGGATGAAAAGTATCATATGTCCTTTACCGAGCTCAATCCTATATCTGTACCAAATTTTATAAAAATCGGTTCAGTGGCTTGAAAGAGTTATCCCACAGGAACAGGCCCATTTTCCGGGATGAAAAGTATCATATGTCCTTTCCCGACCTCAATTCTATATCTGTACCAAACATCAAAATCGGTTCAGTGATTTAGGCGTGAAAGAGTTATCCCTCAGGAACAGGTCTATTAACCGGGATAAAAAGTATCATATGTTCTTTCCCGAGCTCAGTTCTATATCTGTACTAAATTTCATCAAAATCGGTTCAGTGGCTTGAAAGAGTTATCCCTCAGGAACAGGTCTATTTTCCGGGATAAAAAGAATCATATGCCCTTTCCCGAGCTCAATTCTATATCAGTACTAAATTTCACCAAAATCAGTTCAGTGGCTTGAAAGAGTTATCCCACAGGAACAGGTCCATTTTCCGGGATGAAAAGTATCATATGTCCTTTCCCGACCTCAATTCTATATCTGTACCAAACATCAAAATCGGTTCAGTGATTTAGGCGTGAAAGAGTTATCCCTCCGGAACAGGTCTATTAACCGGGATAAAAAGTATCATATGTTCTTTCCCGAGCTCAGTTCTATATCTGTACTAAATGTCATCAAAATCGGTTCAGTGGCTTGAAAGAGTTATCCCTCAGGAACAGGTCTATTTTCCGGGATGAAAAGTATCATATGTCCTTTACCGAGCTCAATCCTATATCTGTACCAAATTTTATAAAAATCGGTTCAGTGGCTTGAAAGAGTTATCCCTCAGGAACAGGCCCATTTTCCGGGATGAAAAGTATCATATGTCCTTTCCCGACCTCAATTCTATATCTGTACCAAACATCAAAATCGGTTCAGTGATTTAGGCGTGAAAGAGTTATCCCTCAGGAACAGGTCTATTAACCGGGATAAAAAGTATCATATGTTCTTTCCCGAGCTCAGTTCTATATCTGTACTAAATTTCATCAAAATCGGTTCAGTGGCTTGAAAGAGTTATCCCTCAGGAACAGGTCTATTTTCCGGGATAAAAAGAATCATATGCCCTTTCCCGAGCTCAATTCTATATCAGTACTAAATTTCACCAAAATCAGTTCAGTGGCTTGAAAGAGTTATCCCACAGGAACAGGTCCATTTTCCGGGATGAAAAGTATCATATGTCCTTTCCCGACCTCAATTCTATATCTGTACCAAACATCAAAATCGGTTCAGTGATTTAGGCGTGAAAGAGTTATCCCTCCGGAACAGGTCTATTAACCGGGATAAAAAGTATCATATGTTCTTTCCCGAGCTCAGTTCTATATCTGTACTAAATGTCATCAAAATCGGTTCAGTGGCTTGAAAGAGTTATCCCTCAGGAACAGGTCTATTTTCCGGGATAAAAAGAATCATATGTCCTTTACCGAGCTCAATCCTATATCTGTACCAAATTTTATAAAAATCGGTTCAGTGGCTTGAAAGAGTTATCCCTCAGGAACAGGCCCATTTTCCGGGATGAAAAGTATCATATGTCCTTTCCCGACCTCAATTCTATATCTGTACCAAACATCAAAATCGGTTCAGTGATTTAGGCGTGAAAGAGTTATCCCTCAGGAACAGGTCTATTAACCGGGATAAAAAGTATCATATGTTCTTTCCCGAGCTCAGTTCTATATCTGTACTAAATGTCATCAAAATCGGTTCAGTGGCTTGAAAGAGTTATCCCTCAGGAACAGGTCTATTTTCCGGGATAAAAAGAATCATATGCCCTTTCCCGAGCTCAATTCTATATCAGTACTAAATTTCATCAAAATCAGTTCAGTGGCTTGAAAGAGTTATCCCACAGGAACAGGTCCATTTTCCGGGATGAAAAGTATCATATGTCCTTTCCCGACCTCAATTCTATATCTGTACCAAACATCAAAATCGGTTCAGTGATTTAGGCGTGAAAGAGTTATCCCTCCGGAACAGGTCTATTAACCGGGATAAAAAGTATCATATGTTCTTTCCCGAGCTCAGTTCTATATCTGTACTAAATGTCATCAAAATCGGTTCAGTGGCTTGAAAGAGTTATCCCTCAGGAACAGGTCTATTTTCCGGGATGAAAAGTATCATATGTCCTTTACCGAGCTCAATCCTATATCTGTACCAAATTTTATAAAAATCGGTTCAGTGGCTTGAAAGAGTTATCCCTCAGGAACAGGTATATTTTTCGGGATTAAAAGTATCATATGTCCTTTTCCGAGCTTAATTCTATATCTGTACCAAACCTCAAAATTGGTTCAGTGATTTAGGCGTGAAAGAGTTATCCCTCAGGAACAGGTCTATTTTCCGGGAAAAAAAGTATCCTATGTTCATTCCCGAGCTCAATTCTATATCTGTACTAAATTTCATTGAAATCTGTTCAGTGGCTTGAAAGAGTTATCCCTCAGAAACAGGTCTATTTTCCGGGATAAAAAGTATCATAATTCCTTTCCCGAGCTCAATCCTATATCTGTACCAAATTTCATCAAAATCGGTTCAGTGGCTTGAAAGAGTTATCCCACAGGAACAGGTATATTTTCCGGGATAAAAAGTATCATATGTCCTTTCCCGAGCTCAATTCTATATCTGTACCAAACCTCAAAATCGGTTCAGTGATTTAGGCGTGAAAGAGTTATCCCTCAGGAACAGGTCTATTTTCCGGGATAAAAAGTATCCTATGTTCATTACCGAGCTCAATTCTATATCTGTACTAAATTTCATTAAAATCGGTTCAGTGGCTTGAAAGAGTTATCCCTCAGGAACAGGTCTATTTTCCGGGATAAAAAGTATCATATGTCCTTTCCCGAGCTCAATCCTATATCTGTACCAAATTTCATCAAAATCGGTTCAGTGGCTTGAAAGAGTTATCCCTCAGGAACAGGTCTATTTTCCGGTATGAAAAGTATATGTCCTTTCCCGAGCTCAATCCTATATCTGTACCAAATTTCATCAAAATCGTTTCAGTGGTTTAGGCGTGAAAGAGTTATCCCTCAGGAACAGGTCTATTTTCCGGGATAAAATGTATCCTATGATCATTCCCGAGCTCAATTCTATATCTGTACCAAATTTCATCAAAATCGGTTCAATGGTTTAGGCGTTAAAGAGTAGCAGACAGAGTTACTTTCGCATTTATAATATTAGTATAGACGAGTAACCGCCCTCGCTTTGCTACGGTTTTCTTTATTTTTTACACCTTGGGTTATATTATTGGAGTTTTATTAAGGATCCCTAATTTTTTTGAAAATATAATATAGCCTATGTTACTCGGGGATAGTCTAGCTTTCCAACAGTGTAAAAATTTTTCAAATCGGTTCAGTAGTTTCGGAGCCTATTCAATGCAAACAATCAAATCTTTCCTCTTTATTATTAGTATAGATAATAAATTTCCGTGATTTGGTCTCATGTCCAACTTTAACCGTTTAGTTGGTAGATGGGGCGACACTTTAATAACCAAAGTTAGCACTTTATAGCTTAATATTTTGGAGGTGGATCCCTGAATCGAAAAATGTTCTACGCAGACCTATAATGTTTTTCAAAGACCTTTTTAACTACACCCCACACAATGGGTAGATGAAGAAAATGTTCCCCACGTTATTTGTAGCGACTTGCTCTTTGTGATAAATATCCTCATGCTAAATTTCAGCGTTCTCGCACTAAGGGTCTCTGCACTACTCTGCGGACATACGGACGGACCGACGGTCATGACGAAAACTATAAATATTTCCTTCGAAGAAATAAAAACCGGGCAAGTGCGTGTCAGGCCACGCGTATTGTAGGGTTCCGACTTCCGAAGTCGTAAGTTGACTATTACTCATTAACTACTTACTTATGCTAACATAGCTGTGATAGTTTTCCTTGTAAATTCATTATATAAACAATCTCCAAACGTTTAGCCAGAAGGAGGGGGGGGGGGGGGGCACTTGACTCTAACCAAAATTAGAACTTTAAAGCCAAATATTTCGCAAAGGACCCCTAATTCCAAAAATAGTTTGAGGAGACCTATAATATTCTTCGAAGAACCTTTCAACGATACCCCACACTATAGGGGACGAAAAAAAATTCAAACTCACGTTACCTGTATCACCGATTTTACTACGGAACCCTAGAAAAATATATTTATAATTTCATACAAGGTGATCGTAAAATAATAGTATCCTAAACAATTATTTAGTTTATGTAACTAGTAAATTACAGTTAAATGTATGTAATATACTATAACTATTACAAAAAACAAATATAGCCAAAAATTTAAAGATATGTAGGTATTATTCGTACCTACTATTACAATGAATGCCATTAAAACTGAACAATATAATTCACAATCAAGGGTTTAATTTCAGATTTTAATCTGAGTAAGAAGCTCAAGTCTACCAATTTTAATAGGTACCCTGAGAATACTTTAAAACATAATAAAGTGCCACGAGTAATTATAATAATAATTAAATTCTATCCCCATTGGTAAGGAACTTTTCTTATTAAGTTTGCTAATGTATAAAACCTCACGTATCAAATTATTTGTGGTTGGGTAAATCGATCGCCTTTATATTGCTTCCGTGACTCGAAAGAAGTAGTCTTTTATCCTCAGGGTCTAGCTAGTCTAGTCAATATAAAAAATAATCTGATTATATTAATTAAACAATCACATCTTTGAAAAATTGCACAATAACTGTATTTTTATATGAAATCTCTAGAACGACTTTAAGTGACTCTTCGAAGTTTATTTACGGGCAATGTCAATTTAAAGTAGAATACATTTTGTATACTAACCTACATATAAAAATACCTTACATTACATACATATTACATAAAAAAACTCTGCTGCAATTATGTCAAAAATATGTACATTTTATCTAAAACTAAACTGTTTTATGTATGTGATGTAATCAATTAATATATCTTACCTCATTATACTATTTCAGAATATTTCAGTGTCTTCACAGTTAAATATTCTAGACACATAAATAAATAAATAAATAAATAGATTAAAAAAGTAAAGATGACTTTCTCATTATAAAAAAAATATTTGAATAATCTGTTAAAACTCTCCCTTTTCGTTTCGTGCATCGTCACTGACCCTATAAAACCCTTTTTCGTAATTGCCAAATTCCTATACACACTGCGTAATTTATAATAGGGGCGTCAAATCACTTTAGCCTGACGCCATCAGATTTTTAATTCAATAGGGATGTTGACTAATTTTAGGATTCAATTTTATTTTATAGATAGGACCTTAATATTCACGAAAAAATATTATAAAAATAATAATCTTCAATTTAAAAACAAAAATTGATAAATAAAAATCATTATCAAATTTCGCACCAAAAACGTCACGTGACGTCACTAAACGATATTCAATACTGTCTGTCTACTAAGTTTGTTGAATTTCCATATAAAATTGTTCCAATGACGTCATATTCTCAAAATGGCGTTTGAGGTCACGTGACAGTGAGTACAATTTTTAACATTTTAAATTAATGATATTTAATTTATTGTGATTGATTTCAATAAAAGAATCATGTTTTAGGCTTTTAAATGTTACCACTAATATTTTAGACATAAATTTATATTAATTTATAATTAGTGTCAACATCCCAATTTATAGATAGGTCTAGATTGTATAGCATTTTTACCGATACCTATAAATAAAATTTTAAAAACCTCTACAGTTTTTGTCAAACATTTTTTTAAATCAAGTATCTATATTTGTTTACTTATAAATCATAAATACCTAATAGTTTATTTTATAACCATCTCAATCCCGTCAGTTTTGCAACAAAAGAAAAATAAAAACGGATTTTTTATTTAGGACAGGCACACTGACACACACAGAGATTAAAAACTAGTCAACGTTCTCGAACTGAAAAAAACGTGTGTGTGTACTTATGTATGTAAGAAGTTATACGAGTACTTATCTCTTACTTATAAGTATCTCTCGCTCGCACCCACGACTCGGCGTGTGCTAACTGCTAGCAATCAAGACAACTCCTAGCAAGTGCTGGACGCCTAGTACACAGGCTTAGTATCACGCTCCTTCATCATTTCGGTTTTACATCATCGTAAAAATTTTACTCTCATAATTTTTTCAAACGCCGTATGAAGTATAACTAATTTTTGTTTTGATTTTAAAATAAGCAGTTTATTCTAAAAAGCAGTGGTTCAGTTTTTGCTATCGTTATCCAGTTTCGATCCATATTCAAATTCCAAGTCTCTAACCGATTGGGAAAACGTTTCTTAATCGATCGAGATTCCACACGAAGTACATATATGATTACGTATGTAGATGACGTAATATGATATGAATGAGCTAAGAATGTACATGTTTTTGTACTTACATGGTCTGGTACACAAAATGTAGCTTTCAGTCTGGCATGAACCTTTTCTCGTAATTGGAAAATTCCGGCGTATGCCGCGTAGGGAAACCTCCATCAAATCAGAGGTTATTTAGGGTCGCATGGTATCAGACTTTCTGATATTCTATACCTATTATGTCTAGAATATCACAAGAGATTTTAAGATCGATGTTTTAGTGTTAATATATTTGTTACCTTTATGAATTTTGGAGAGAAACTTTACAACGACTACATCTGTTTTGTTTTGTTTTCATACAACATAAGAACTCAACATGTCCATCCCGTATTTTGCTTCAAGTCTTCAATGAATACAACCTAACTTATTACTCCACAAGTATCTTATAAAGAGCTTTCTTAAAAAATAATATTAATTACAACTATACTCACAACAAAATCGAATTTTATAATAAAATATACTTCATTTAATAATCCCGAATTCTTAATTTCCGCAAGAATTTTGTTAATGGAAAAAGATATCGCTTATTACGCTTACGGTATTCAACGTTCAAGAATGCTGAATTACCAGATTATTATCTTTATTTTTAACCCTCAGAAATAACTTTTACAGCTCCATTAAGTGTTCTCGTAAAACGATAAAGACGAGGGTTAAGATCGCGGGTTAAGTTTAAGAGTTAAGTAATTTTCATTATCTCCCTTTAATTATATTACAAGTAGGCTCAAGCGTACGTCGTAAAGATTTTATCGTTTACAGTGTTTAAGCCACAGAAAATAATTAGTATTCAGTATTTTCATTAATTCAGAATTTGTAGACAAACAGAAAAACATTTTTGTTCACAACATACGAGCTGGTGTTGATGCTGATGATAATAACCCCAAATTCGACATAAATATAAAACTTGTAGCACTACAACGTCTTATGAGTCATAGTGTTGCCAAGTTAGCCACTTTTTGGCTAGATCTGGCTACATATTTAGTCACAATTTTAGCAACTCATGACTTGACAAGCTACAACTAACAAGTAATTATTAGCTAATAACAAGTAATTATTAGCTTGTCAAGTCATGAGTTGCTAAAATTGTGGCTAAATATGTAGCCAGATCTAGCCAAAAAGTGGCTAACTTGGCAACAATTGAGTCAGCTAGTCTAGCTCAAAGCTGGTACGTTTATTTCTGTCCTCTGTGATATTGAATAGCTGGTATGGTGTCACGCTGCAAGAATTAACGACGTAGAGTACAATTTCAAGCGTTAGCTAGTTCTATAATCTGTGCGGAATTTCCTTACAAAGCTTACAGCTTGATTATAGACTGACTGTAAAAACATTTATATTTGGAAAATACTTTTAAAAAGTATCTTTTAAAACTTGTATACGATACCCATATGCCGTGGGATTGGGGTTATTGTCTATACTAATACTATAAAGAGGAAAGATTTGATTGTTTGTTTTCATTGAATAGGCTCCGAAACTACCGAACCGATTTGAAAAATTCTTTCACTGTTCGGAAGCTACACTATACCCCGGATGACATAGGCTATATTATACGATTATTATATTTCTTTACTATTTTTCCCGAAGCGAAGCGAGGGCGATTTCCTAGTTTTTAATGAACCCCAATACGGCTAAAATTAAACTTGTTCATTATGTAAAGTTCTGGAATCAAACTGAAAGATGGAAGATGCCTCTAGGCTATTTTATTCGTTACAGTAAACAAAATACCACAAACTAATTTTGTAGAAAATCAGAGAATGAAAAAGATGCCATCTTAAATCGAAACCAATAAACCAAATTAAATTCCTAGTCTGTAGTTTCAAAATTAATATAAATATTTCAGTTAATAGTTATTTATCCAACACGAAATTATATTCAGATATTTTAGATTCTGTCTACGTTTTAAAGATTCCTGAGTAAACAAACTTTGTTTGATAAATAAGTCGTGTCTCTTTTGAGAGTGTTGTTCTTTTCATTACAGAATGATAAAAAGATTGCTTTAGGGCAAGTGATCCTCCATAAATTAAAATAAAGTGTTGTCTCTTACTATTACTGGGGCTTAGAGTAGAATTAAGGTCGTAGCTCATCTACACGACACCGCTCCCACCCAACCAAAGTATGAGAATTCAAATATAGACTTAAAATCGTGCTCTGTAGGTGCACTTTACAGTAACAACAAAAATTAGCAGCCCGCGCGCGGGAAGCAAGCTTACCGCAACCTTGCCACTCAATAGTTGCATCTACAGAGCACGATTTAAAGTTTATATTTGAATTCTCATACTTTGGTTGGGTGGGAGCGGTGTCGTTTAGATGGGCTACGACCTTTAATTATATTATGGAGTTAAGCATAAAGGAGTTTTTACCCACTATATGGTAGCATAACATGACTGTGCCATGACTATATCAGGCACGATACGATCTATAGGTATGCCCTCTTAAACGGATGGACAGCGTTCTTTGCCCGTGTATTATTTAGTAAGTAATAGTTAAAAAAAATATACGAACAGTTATGCTTAAAAGTAACTAGTGTGTGTGTGTGTGGCGTGTGTGTATATATAGTAGTTAGTAGTTAGTTTTTTCCACAGTAACGCGGGTGAAACTGCGGAGCACAGCTAGTTAATGATAACTAGTTTCAGCTTTACCCGCGGTTTCCGGGATAATAAGTACCAAATTCTATTCCTATTCCAGATCATGGTTTACCTATGCGCTAAATTCCATTTAAATCCGTTCAGTAATTTTTGCGTGAAAGACCAACAAACATCCATACATTCTTACAAACTGCCACGTTTATAGTATTAGTAGGAGTAAGCGAAACAACATTAAATAAGGAGTCTTTAAACACGACATTCAGACCACGGTGATTATTTGTCATCATGTGTGCTCGTTTCTTGTTCAAATCGTTTAATCAAACTCAAGTTGACGCCACAAAGCCACAATCTAGATTGGTGGTTCAGGTTTAAATGTCAAAAACACTATTTGCGTATTAGAAACTGTTCTGCAGTACGTAGAAAACTTTAATAGCGTGATTCGAAAGATACTCCAACTGAATGAAATGGTCATTCAACCAAGAGGTTGTCTGACCTTAACTAAATGTCGTAAGCGACATTGAGTTAAAAGGTAAAATCAAAGTAGTAGCACGTATGAAACCACACGTAATTCTTCAGTCTACAGGGAAAAGGATTGTAATGAGATGTGTTACCCTAAAAACTTTTTTAATTACAATTAACAGCAGGGCCTTGTTCAAACCGTCGTCATTGAGCTAACATGCCCTGTCGCGGTTTTGTTGTACCATAAGCGAGATACGATACAGATTTGTTGATGAATAAGCATGGAGGATAGATTTAAGGCGCAATCCACAGATCAATAAAGGTAGATAACTCAACGCCTTGTATTTGACTGAGGAAGAAAAATACCGTGCTGGATTACGTAATTCCTGTATTTACAAGCTACCGTTTTGTTTTTCTGTCCGGAATCTACTGCCAGGAAACAGCATGGTTTTTGACGTGGAGGGGCGTGGTAGCTTGTAAATACAGGAATTATGTAATCCAGCACGGTATTTTTCTTCCACAGTCAAATACAAGGCGGTGAGTTACCTACCTTATTTATTGATCTGTGGCGGAATCACTCTGTTGTGAAAAAATGTCCGTCAAACTGCGTAAAATTGGTTGTGCCACGGTAACAACAGAATAAGGGTGCTTTTCCACCAAAGATGTGTTATGTTACGTTGCTATGGATGCGTTTGATATCCACCAATCATATTCATTGGTGTACATAGCTTAGCACGGGTGGAAACGGATTCAACTAAGATATGTTTTTTATATGGAAGGATGCGTGCTATGGATGTGTGCTATGGATGCCTGCTATGGGCCGTCGCGAGTGGATCTCCCCTCACCACTTCCCTACTATTGATACATAGCATAGCTCGAGCGGCGCATCTTTCTCGCGCAGCTACATAGCTCAGTATTGGTGGAAACGTTTATTTTCGTAGCGTAGATTTCACATCTTCGCAGCATAGCTGCATAGTACATCCCTGGTGGAAAAGCACCCTTAAGGCCTCCATAAACAGTTGAAGTTTGGTATACGGAACTGTCAGTGTCTTCTTAACTTCAGTGTCTTCAACTTCAATCCTTCAACAACTGCCATAATCATACCACCTGTGCATATGCCATATTGCCATTGTTGACTGCTTCTAACTGTTCTATATGACTGCTTCTATATGAGTCAGTTCTCTTTACTTCTATACTCTGTAATAATGGTCGGCTAGGGGTCCACTATTATTAGACTCCGATTGGTCTAGTAGAGTTAGTGGAGTTAGTAGTTGAGAATAAATGTTTTCTTGATATATTGGGTGTATATTTATACATATTGGGTGTATATTTATATATATTGGGTGTATATTTATTTTCCTTTTTGGGGTTGATTAGCCTATTGCTACAACTCTATGTGAATAAGTGAAATTGACGTTCCGGTACCTGTATAATCTGCTATTTTATTCTTATAATCAAAATAATTTTGGCATATTTTTTAACTGTAATATTGGTTTAAATTTGATAAAAAAAATAACAGAAAATAGAAATTGGCCGGCAACGCATCACTGATATCTTTGGTGTTGCTGATGTCCATGAGCGACGATAGCCACTTACCATCAGGCGGATCGTTAGCTCGTTTACCGGCTATTTACAAAAAAATAAATAAAGGTTCAATGAAGATCTCCTTCACACTAAACTGGCTCCATAAGATATTAATTAATTAAATAAGATATTATCACTCGCGTAGTGAAGCAAGTATCTTATGATCCCTGTAAAGTAGTACCTTGTTAATGAATTAGTTCGCTTAATAAGTCAGTCGGCTGAAGTATATTTACCGAACTATTTGCTTTCGCTCAGCCGTTTATCTTACTTGTAAGTTGAGTAGATTGTTTGGGTAATACTGATAATGTTGAATTAGTAGTGATTTCGTGTGTACATATGCCAATCAAAGATCCTTGTCTAGTCTATCCATTATTAACTTAGTACGAGTCTGTTACAATTATATGTAGACTAGTGCTTCCAAAGTGTCAGTGTCAATTTTAGGAGCTTGTGGGAAACCTCTGAGTACAGAAATTACTAAATCGATTGACTATGACTTATTTTATCTCCTCTATCACATTCACGTAGGGAGCTATCCTACTTAGAGATTGCTATGGTGAAACGATGTTAATCTCTGTGCCAGTTAGCACTACCTTTACGAGTAACATAAGAGTATGAGTTTTCAAGAGTAGACTTCAAATAGAAAAGAAGTTGAATTACTCCCTTTACTTTCCCTGTAAGTACTGACACGTAGAGAAATACTTCTCTCTTCGTGTTACCCTAGAGCGTAACTTTGATACTTCTCCAATGTTAATTGATCAACGGATTACGGTCTCTTAAATTTCTAGGAGGCCTCCAATATGGCCCAACGACCGCTAACGATAAAAACTGGGCATGCTGACTTAGCTTGACTTTCGAAAGATGGAAGAAATTGAGGGAAGAAATTACTGCTAAATTACTTTCACACACTAATACACTAATATCATAAAGAGGAAAGATTTGTATTTTTGTATGTTTGAAACGAATAAACTCAAAAAATATTAGACTGATTTCAAAAATTTTTCACTACAAAAAAGCTACATTATTCCTGAGTAACATTGAGTGATCACTGAGTTAATTGCAGTATTATTATTATTTAAGCATTATTCTTATTATTTACAGAATGACATTGAACGCTATTGAATTGACTATTAGTTTTGACATGTACTACATCTATTGACATTTGACTTCAATTTTATTTAGAATATTATTTGACGAAAATCATTAATTAATACCGTTAGATTTGTTAGACTTATAATACAATTCTTTAAATATTTGCATGCTTGGACAAACTAAATGTGTGAAAATTATATTAACTATATTAAAATACAACCTTTGTACTACCACATTTACAGCAAATAAATGATTATGATTATGATTATGATTATAACATAGGATATGTCCTGACCTACTACGGGTACTTATCAGATTGCTCACCGGACATTGCAGGCTCAATTGCAGCAACACTGCAACGTGCAGGTTCTACAGCGAGGCAGAGGAAACATCCATCCACATGCTATGTGACTGCCCTGCCATAAGTCACTGCAGAAGTCGCGTCTTAGGAGGCCACCTAATCCCACCCAGTTGAGTAAGAGATCTGGAACCTAGGAACATCATACTGTTCATCCGGGCAGTAGAACTTGGAGACCAGATCTAACTCAGAAACGGGTACGGCTAGTACGGTAATAGATGAAGTCTGGTCGCAGTGGCCCCTGGAATGGTTGTCCCGGGCCCGAAAATTCAAATAATAATAATAACATAGGCTATATTTTATTGTGTTTAATAAGGAAGTGGGTACGGTTCATTTAGTCCATAATAATCTATAATAGGATTTAACAAACATGTAAGATTCTTCGTGTTAATATTCTCCATGTTAATATAACAGAAATCGTCGGTTGCGGAACAAATCTGGTAGATTTTATTAACTGGGTCCGCCTTTGGCTTAATCAAAATTTTCCTTAGACTCCAATACTTTTCTGTAAGGTAAAGACAAATGAACTTTGATACTTAGCAATAAGACTCAAATTCGTCAGTTGCGCTCCTTTGTTTGTCTAGGTACTATGCGCGTCTAAATTAAATTGTGTTTTGATAAAATTCGTCTCATTCTCGTAATGAGGGGTCGGATTAATCTTCAACGTCTTTCAGATTTGTTTATCTTACTAACGAAACATAATTGAAAAAGATGGAATACAAAGATTTTTATCGAGATATCAATATATTAATACGCAAAACAAAAACTTTGCACTTAGAACGTCCTATTTTTGAAGTTATACTTCTTATGGGGCGTTTGGAAAAAAATATGAGAGTAAAATTTTTATGATGTGACAGCCGAAAAACGACATGATGGAGGTGTGTAAATCTGCGTGATACCAGGCGCACAGCATTCGCTGTAGTTGTTTTGAGTGGCTAGCGCGCGTCGGGGTACTTATAAGTACGTTACAAGTAAGTTACAAGGTAATTATACCTTCTTACGTGCGTACATAAGTACACTCACAAGTTTTTTTCTACACAACAAAGTGTATAGGCACTAAGTGCGCTGCTCACCATTGCCACCTACCAGGTGGGATTTTGTCAAACATTAACTTATTTATGTGAAAGAAAATATTGTAGTCTATGATCATGTCTGAACATTAGTTGAGCTACAATTGTTATATGTAGTAAGGAACTTGTATCTACATGAACCAATGTATCGTATTTCGCTACTGTGTCATCTGTTTACACTTTCAACGTAGCGCGTTATCATAATAGTGATGTGCAATATACTCCTTATATCACACATTTTTGAAACATATTCTGCAAAAAAAAAAATTATTTAGACGCTATTTCATACTCTTATCACTCAAATTTATGTCAAAGCTAGCAGAGAATTTGTACCCTTTTTTTTCTCCGCAATGCGCAATGCGCCTCTGAAGCGCATTAGCTACTTTTAGATAATTTCCAGAACAATACAAAGACTTAGCTACAATTTTACAATTGCTGTATTTAAAAGTACTCAGAAACCAATTCGTTTTTAAAAATATCTAAAAAATACTGTTATTTGAAAGTTCAGATGTTTCAATTCTCGCTACTAAAGTTTGGAACTAAGTTAACAATATGCTGGATGATGAACTTTTATGTGAATTTTAAATTTTGGAAACAATAATAAAGTATTGTCTGAAATATTAACGATCTTTGTGACTATTGAATTGTATTTATTTTTCAACTTTTTAAATTGCTGTTTTTATTTCGGTAAGAGAAATCGTTTTGCAGGCATACATACATTTTTAAGTGAATTGTCATCAATTCTCCCTTATTTATCATTAATTTATTAGTCTTGACAAATTGAAGAGAATGATACAAAGTAAATCTGAGAAACTATGAATTTCTGTGCAATATTAACGCTACTGCATGGCTCCTATTTATGGCATAGGGGACTTTTATTTACCCTAACGAGGACAAGGTACATTATTTTTATTAAAGCAAGCCGTATTAGGGCGGCTTAGAATACTAACTGGAGGATGTACTTAAACGGTTATGTGTTTCTAGAAAAGAATTAGTGATATGTGGCGACTTCAACGTAGACATTTTATCAGATAGTACTATGGCTACTAGGCTACTAAGTTTGTTTAAATGCTTTAATTTAAATCCATTATTCAATGAGCCAACCAGAATAACTGAAACTACAGCTACTTGTTTAGATAATATCTTTTGCAATTGTGAGATTTTAAATAAAGAGATATTCAGTAAGTTGAAGTCAGACCACTGCGGACAAAAAATTTCGTTGTATAATTCAGTCACTAAGAAAAAACAAATAATAAAATGTAGACCAATAACTAAAAATAAGATTTCAACATTTAAAGAAAAAATCCACTCGAAAATGCAAACGCAGTTAACATTACAACAAAGAGATCCAATAAAACTATATAACACATTGTCTAATAACATAAATAACGAATTTAATAAAATATTCAAGTTTAAGTATGTAGATCTAGCTAAAAATAGTAAATTTAGTGATTGGGCTACTGTAGGTATTTATAAAAGTAGGAACAGGATGTATGACCTTTACGCCGAGAAACAATACAATTTTTCTCCAACTTTCCAGGAGCACGTGAGAAATTATTCTAAAATATTTAAAATTGTTTGTATTCAGGCGAAATCAATGTACATAAAGAACAAAATTATTAATTCGGATAACAAGATAAAAACCACTTGGAATATAATTAACAGTGAGAACGGTAACGCAAAGTCCTGTGATTTCAATTACGAATTATTGATTAATAATAATATAATCAGTGCTGATAAAGACGTGGCAAGCGAATTTGAAAATCACTTCCGTAATATTCCTATAACATTAACCAGTTCACTAGCTTCTTCACCGACGGAAGCACTTTCTATATTAAAAAATCATATTAATGAATGTAATATTTTATTTGAATTTCAACATATAACTGCTAGAGACTTAATTAAGGCCTTTCAGTCTCTGAAGGTAAAGAATACGGGTGATTTGTGGGGCATCTCGGTGAAAATAATACAGCATATTATAGGTATTATAGCTCCATATTTGGTCGTAGTTTTTAATAAATGTATAGATCTAGGTATCTTTCCAGATCTTATGAAATGCAGCAAAATTATTCCACTTTTTAAAACAGGTGAAAAAACTGATCTTAATAACTATAGACCAGTTTCTGTTTTACCAACCCTTAGTAAAATTTTCGAAAAGATAATATTGAATCAAATGCTAACCCATTTCAACAATAATAAATTATTACATCCTGAGCAATACGGTTTCACTAAAGGCCGTAGTACAACCGATGCCGGGGCTAGGCTATTAAAGCATATATTTGAAGCATGGGAGGCGTCACATAATGCCATAGGAGTATTTTGTGACTTATCTAAGGCATTTGATTGTGTTGAGCACGAAACATTGCTGTTTAAACTTGGCCACTATGGTATAAAAAACAAGGCCCTTAGCTTGATCGCGTCTTATTTGAGTAATAGAATACAAAAAGTCAGCATAAACGATATTAAGTCATCGGGGTCACCGGCTGTGATGGGTGTACCGCAGGGCTCGATCTTGGGTCCGTTTCTTTTTCTGGTATACATTAACGATTTACCACATTATGTAAAGAACCAAGCGGATATTGTACTATTTGCTGATGATACATCACTAATATTTAAGTGTGAAAGGAATAAAGTAAATTTCGACGACGTAAATAGTGCTCTTTCGCATGTATCGCGTTGGTTCACTATCAATAATTTACTATTAAATGCAAAAAAAACGAAATGTATAGAGTTTGTGCTACCTAATGTTAAAAAAGTCAGCAAATCTCTTAAACTAAATAACGAAACATTGCATATGGAGGAATCGACGGTCTTTTTAGGGGTGACCTTAGATAGTAAACTTCAATGGGGCCCACATATAACAAATCTCGCGACAAAACTCGGTAGGGCTGCTTTTGCTGTCAGGAAAATAAGGCAGTATACAGACGTCGAAACTGCTAGGATAGTCTATTTTGCTTATTTCCACAGTGTTATGTCTTATGCCATCTTGCTGTGGGGCAAAGCAGCCAATATAAAACAAATTTTCATACTCCAGAAACGGGCAGTTAGGGCTATTTATAAACTTAGGTCTCGGGAATCTTTGCGTGAAAAGTTCAAGGAAATAGGTATACTTACAGTAGCTTCCCAGTATATCTTTAACAATGTAGTTTTTATACGGAAGAATATAAACGCGTATAAACAAAATTTTGATATTAATAATCGCCATACGAAAAGAATGCATCAATTAGTTACGCCTTCGTTCCGCCTAAGTAAAGTGCAGCGATCTTTCATAGGGCTTGGTATACATTTTTATAATAAAATCCCAAAATTAATACGTGACTTGCCAATAGAAACTTTCAAAAAACGTGTAAAGACACAATTGTTAGGCAAGGGATATTATAGTGTAGACGAGTATTTAAATGACAAAGACGCATGGAAATGACCAGCTCTGCAACCAGTTCCGCTCAGAATAGTAAATACTTTTGTATTATTATCTTTTTTTGTAATATTTTTTTAAAAGATGTGCTGAGGAGTTTCTTTAGGCTTTTCTTCTCCTCCACGATAAAGCACCTTCCGAAAAGCCAAAAAATGACGTGCATAAGTGTATCAGTGATACCTATATGAATAAAATATTTTGACTTTGACTTTGACTTTGACTTTAACCCCAATCCCATGCCAGACGGGTATTGTAAGAGGCGACTCAATCTGGAAGTTATTGGTAGGGTCCTTCGGGGGGATTATGTTGGTATTATTCATTAAAACTTTTATTACTATTATTATTTCTCTGTGGAGTCATGGCTTTGGCATTGTTGTTATCCAAGAGTGACAATACCCACTTACCATCAGGTGGATCGTCAGCTCGTTAATTGGCTATTTCCATAAAAAAGCCTCCAAAGAAAATTGGTTCAAATTACCCCAAAAATCTAAGTTATATTACGCTGAAATCCAATGTTACACATTTTAACGTATTTGTCTTAACAAAGTAATACATTTGTCGGAGATCATAAAATGGAACGTCAAGTCGGAACAAGCTTGCGTGTATTCGGATGTTGAAGATGGCAGCACTATGTAAATTGTCTACTGCCATTTTTCAGTACACGTGGTAGCTGGATAACCGAAGAGAACTATTGACTTGCCAGCTCCGGGCTGAGCGGAACGCAACGTGTGAATTATCATTGGTTATCCTAAAGGCCGAACCGCGCTGTAAAGACGACTTCACCGCGTTCCATTATTGATTGATTACTATTCGAGTCACATAATAATCTGTTCAGAGTCGTGTAGGTAACAGCGATGTGTATCCGCGGTGTGACTATTGTCGCCCATGAACATCAGCAACACCAAAGACATCACTGATGCGTTGCCGGCCAAGAAAGGGTGAAGAAAAAGCAAGAAAGAACTGGCTCTCAAGCCCTCAGCCGGAACACGAGTCGTTCGGTGGCTGACTCAGACAAGGGTGGTAGCTATCCAGGCGAACACCATGGAGAAATAATAATAGAATTAATCAACAATAAAAATCAATACTACCAATATAATCCCTCCGACGGGATCTACCATCAGCCTGTCGGATTTAGTCGCCTCTTACGACACCCGTCCAGAGTGGGATTGGGATTAGTATTCTAAGCCATCTTAATACGGCTGAAGTGTTAACTAGTTTCTGACTAAAATTATGTAAACACCCACTGTCTTATCATTTTCCGAAACCACCCACTTCTCCGATTTATGTTACACAGAAATTCATAAATACTAGACATACATGCCACATAGTTACGCTAGTTATAGACTTTAGTGCCACTGTCTTTGCTAGGTTTATTTGGATGGTCCTGTAATTAAATATTAAATGGCACAAGAGGTTCACACATATAATATTATGTTTCCTGAGTATCTATACGCTGAATTAATAATCACAACGCGAGAGGTGGCGTAGAATGGCAGTATTCATGTCCCTAGTGTTATGATCGGTATAAAACTTTAACTATGAAAATTTAAGTGAACATAAATAAAACCACTTATAACTTCATCATTATAAAGCGTAACTGTTCTGCTGTTGAACTCAGTGCCACTTTTATAGTCTACCAGGCTCGCCAGTTGCGGGATAGCTGGCAATAGACACGTTTGAAAATATTTTTAGTAATCTCACTTATAAAATGATCTTTTTTTTTTCACTACAGCAATCTTTATGCCACTAGTTGTCTCGGCAAACGTTCTTAAGCCGAAAAAATCTGGATAGGGACACCCTAATCACCTAGCAGTATGAAATATACTTTATCGACCTTTCTCATATTTACCAAACATACAAAAAGAAGTTGAAATTTTTGTGTATATTAATACACACATACGAAATGAAACTTCTTTAGAGTGTACGTGTAGAGTTTCATGCAAGAGTTCTCTTGCTGTTTCTTTCTTTCTTTCTTTCTTTCTTTCTTTCTTTCTTTCTTTCTTTCTTTTTTCTCTCTCTTGCTGTTATACTAATAGTATGTGTCATGAGATTTCATAATTAAAATTTTTGCTATAGAAGTATTACTTCAAACAATCGAATTTATTTTAGTTTTAAATCATGCACGGACACGCGTCCTCTGATATGAATTCCAATTAAACTTCTCTACCTGTTTGTTTTGGGCCGAAAATTCACGTTAACATTTTTATAAATAGTTTTGGTTCGTTACCGATATACAAATCAGAACATCTTTTTTTGATTTTGATTTTATTTTTATTTCTTAATTGCAATGATATTGTTTGTTTATAAAGAAGTTGCATTTTTATGAATTTTTCATTTTCAGCGTTGCTTATTGAAGGTCAAATCACGAGGAAGGGTTTACAGAAAATATAATAAAAAGTTATTTAAAAATTACTTTGATATTTTAAACAGTAAAGCAATTATTTCATTGCTTTAATTTTTTCCCTAAGTATATATATTATATTTGAGCAGTTCCCTATGGCATTCCAGATGACAATTTTTATATAGTATGTTTTTATATAATATGTTCTTCACCTAACACTCTTCCGTCTATTTATAAATTTTTTTGGGTAAAATTTTTGTCCAATGTGTTTTTAAATGAAAACTGTACAAGCGAAAAGGAGAACCCCAGCTTCCATAGAAACTCAGGCCTAGGTAGACAAGACTGGAAATTGGCTGTCAATTAGATCATTGCAAGAGGTTTAATTTCTCCAATTTTCACGGCTGCCAGCAATGGCCAACTAAGGAAATCCTAGAATGAATCACCTTAATTATAGGTTATGATTATGTCATACTCGTACATATCGTCTAGTTGTGCAGAAGGCGCTATATTTCGTTGGTACCTTGCCCAATCAAGATACCATAATATACTCATTGTAAGTATGACCACAGCAACATCCTGATCTTCTAAAGATGTATAGGGTACATTATCCAGTGTTCAGGACTTATTATGAACCTTTGTCAGTCACAAAACAGGCGATTAAGGAGTCCATATTCATACAGTATTGGTTTGCAAGAAATTGTAGCGAAACTGCAAAACACATTCACCAAAACACAAGTACGAAAGCGAATACAATAGAAAATTAAAATCACTGTGTGCGTGTCGATGAGTTTCAATAGTAAATAGGACTCCAAAATAAGCTGAAAATATTTGATAGTAAAAATATACAAGAACACGCGTAGAAAGATGAAAGATCGATGACAAATATGACAATATAGTGCTGTTATTTATAAATACTATGGTTACCAAAATGACATTATTAGGGATTACATCATCTTTATTGTCAATCGATTAATCGATGTCAAAATATTCGAAATGTAATTTAATAAAATTAGCGTAACGATTAAATGGTAATTATAATATATTACATAGTTTTGATTTATATGGAATACGAAAATATGTTAAAATTAAATTAATATTATAATTATAATCAATAAATAACACATAAAATATATTATTATGTTCCATCAATCGATAATTATCAATCGATTCAATCGATTATAAAATCGTATGTAATGAGGTAAATACTGTGAAAACTTTTTTGCATTATTTTGTTGATTTGGCAACAGCAGCTGAAGCTAAGATTTAAATATGTTTATCTTATAAATAAGACGAATTTTTTGGTATATAGTTTACTCTTGTCTAGTCCGATGTTCTAGCACAGATTACATATGGTTCGAGGCCGAAAATTGGGTTTCTCCTTTGACGATTGCTTGCCAAGAATTCTTAAGAAAGAGTTAAATATGATGCAAATCTTATCTGCCTATGGTAGCGTGCGACTTCCTGTACAGACTTTGCCAAAGCTGAAGTCAGATGTTTATTCTCCTTTGACATAGAGGTGGCACTTGACATTTTTCGACAGCGAAATTGTACCTATTTCTTAGTCAAGTCCTCTCAAAGGGAATGCGGGTGGTAAAAGAGTTGTAAATGCATGTTTATTTCTATTTCGTGCAGGCGAAAGTCAAAATTTTCAAATCAAGTTATTGATATTTACTAAGTAATGTAAGCTTCGCGGGGTCCCTTTTTGTTTCGTAAATAAAATTATAGAACCATAACCTAACCTATCCTTCTTTCCATTTCAGTTCTGTAGATTTTTTTCTTAGTGGGACTGAGCCTAGCCCCTTGATCTCCAATTAATATTCAATATCACATCTTGCCTCTAGGTAGATAATACACTGAGAAGATATGACACAACATCAAGAAAATTCAGGTAGCTCTCTGTAAAAGTCAACCCTCAAAATCTATAAAAGACATCCGTACAAATATTTATTATGTTTTATATAGATTCCAATCAATCCAGTTCTTGCATATAAATTCTTGCACATAAAAACATAATTTAAAGATAAAACCACGATAAAACGAACACTAGTTTTAATAAATTAAGTTCACATTTTGCAGTGCGCAACAAAAGGGGAAGAGCTGACGTTCGCACTCATTATGATAATAGCTTAGTTAGCTCCAGCTCTGTTCACACCCGTTCACTAGGCTTTAGAGGGGAATTAGATATCACTACCCATTTATACTTGCCTGGTACTCGCCTGGTAATTATGCGGTCTGGAAGCCATAGTTGTATAGAGGCTTTAATATTTTTACATGTGAATAAACTTCTCTTGCTTGTTTTTTTATGTAAATAGCTGAGCTTTGAGTTATCAGATGGTAAGTTGTTTGTCTATCTGACCTTGGTTTCCAAAGTGGTCCAGGTGGACCACCAGGGGTCCATGGGAGACTTAACGGGGTCTACGTTGGTGTGACAAAAAATCTATTAATTTATTAACCAATCAATTCTCATTTTTTTTTCAAAAACTATTCATCTCTTTATAATCTAAACTCAGCAGCAACGCAAACCATAGTTAGATCTAATGTTCACATTTTTGTCGAGTTTTGGGAATATGGTAGAAATGTAGCTGCAGGGGTCCACCGGATCGGTAAAATTTTGAATGTGGTCTATGAGAAAAAAGTTTGGGAACCTCTGACTCTATCAGATGGTATTAGATTATGGAATTAGATTTCTCTACCCATTTATACTTGCCTGGTACTTGCCTTGCCCTTTTATACGGTCTGGAAGCCCTAGTTGAATAGAATTGCTTTAAAGTTTACATGTAAGCAATCTTCTCTTGTGTTTTTTATGTGTGTATATTTTGTATATGATCATGGTTCATGCTAATTAATTAAACATACTAGCCCTCTAGCATGAAGTGTCTACACATGTAAATGAATGATCAAATTCAAATTAAAATATTTTTATTCAAAATTGGTTTGGTTTACAAACACTTTTTACAAGTCATGCAAGCTACGCCAATTCTTCAACTAGGCCCTACTGTGAGAGAACCCGGGAGAAAAGCAAGAAACTACCTATCTAAACATCATCGTTGCTGTAATTATATTATAAGGAACTAAGATTTCGATTATCTTTAAATGTGAGAGTAATTTTGGTGCATGGAGTTTCATGTGGACCCTTGATAAGAAATTGTCAAGGCATTCAAATGTATATGTTGAGGTCAAGAGTTAATAGGATTTTACTAAGTTAATGCAATTTAGTGTCTATTACCATCATGTGCAACAACAACAAACATTATATCTAGATACATTTTATAATACAGAACTTAGTACAATAGGCAATTTTATTTATTTATTTAACTTTTTGCACCATACATACGTACAATAGCAAAGGCGGACTTAATGCTAAAAGCATTCTCTCCCAGTCAACCTTCGGATAGTATGAACACAACGATATGGCGGTACATCTAACAAAAAAAATACTTAGGAACCAAAAAGAAATAATAATAATAATAGAAAAGATATATATATATATATATATATACATACACATAGGCATACATAAATAAATACATAACTTCATACATACATACATAAATATATACATAAATACCTACATTCATTAATAAGAAAAAAAGAAAAAAAAAGATAGGTGATGTGATTATGAATGGTGGTGCCCTACATATTTACAGTAATGTCCGTGAAGTCTTTTCTTGAACGAAAATTTACTAGCCGGTTTTCTGAGAATCACAGGCAAATCATTCCAAAGTCGAGTGGCTTGAACGGCATAAGAATAAGACAAGAAACCTGAATGGTGAAGAGGAATAGAGAGAAGCAGCTTGCTTGCTCAGTAGAACGCAGTTTTATTACTTAAACAGCAATACCAATATCATGTACCTTTCGTATTACAGTATACAGTAGCTATATTGGTATAAAAGCGAACAAAAACCTACTTATATTATACTCATTCAATGTTAACATGAGCTCGATCATATTTATTTTCAAGAGAACGAGAATTTGTGAGTAAAATGAGAATTTTTACCATAAAACCTATCAGAAGGTTACAAATTTATGCTACGCAAAGGGTATTGTGTGTCGTCTTGAATATGGTAATATAAAAGGTCACGTTATGAGATTGAAGAGTTATCTAGTAGCTGTTAAATTGCTAAATATTTATAAGAGTAACCTTCTGTCATATGGCACCTTCAGTGGAAAAAAGGCATAAGATGAAAATTGCAATTTTACTGGAGAGGCCAAAACTGTTAAAATATTAGTAAGTAGTCAAAAGAATTATATTAGAAAGAAAGAGAGAAAGAAATTATTTATTTTGTTAAGCACTGCAACAAGCTATAAAGGAGAATGCCCATAGCCAATACTCTTAAAAAATAATTGTGTCACAATGATTTTTGGACAAAAAATTAAATTAAAATATTTCAAGTATTTTACCCTATTTCCTAAAAAATCCTTATTGGGAATAATTTTCTAAAATTAATAAGTAACTTTACTTCCGTTTTACAAAATAAAACCATTGGGTCATTTATGTTTGGATAAGGGCCAATCAGAAATCTTTTAAGATCCTTCGGGCCAATAGGTTGCATTGATTCGATTATAATTATGATACATCAAACTAGATGACGTAAGGGGACTGTCAAATGAATTAGAAAATTATTATAATCAGCCAGGAGTAGGGTTCGAAGTATCGGCCTCTGGTATCGATACCGAGTACTCGTGTGGTATCGACGGTAAGGTATCGATACCAAAAAAGTATCGGTCCTGAAGTATCGATACTACTCAGTATCGAGTATCGAGTACTCGCGAGGATCACAGTCAGATCAGAGCTAAAAAAAAAACAAAAAGGTCGTCGACATGTCCTCATGACACTTTCTGTTTAGTCCGAGCGCTAAAACGGGCCACAGTTGATCTTTTTCCATATGAAAATACTGGAAAGTACTCAGTATTTTAAAAGTACTCGATACCGACGTTTCACATGAGTACTTGCGAGTAATTACCAGGTACGAGTATCGAGTACTCAGTATCGAGTATCGTGATCAAAAGTATCGATACCTACTCAGTATCGAAAGTATCGTTCGAACCCTAGCCAGGAGTAATAGTGTTCTGTGATTATAATTCATTACAAACTACATGGTGTTTTGGGACTGTCAAATAAATTTGAAACTTAAAAGATCGACATTACATATGCAATCGACTTTAATACGCCTGCATAGAGTCCATATTATTATTAGGTACTGTGAGTTTATTATAACCTAAATACAAACTAATTTTGTTGAAAATCTCGTATTTTCTACTATTAACATTGACTAAAGTTAGTAGGTATGTGTATTTTATTAAGATAACATAATCAAATAAAGGTATTTTTATCAAGACACAAAAATGTTAAAGTCAGTACATTTCTCCATACTAAATGGGCATTCTCCTTTACACTTAATAAATCATTTATAAAACGACAATTTTTTAATACGATTTCTTGCACAAAACCGTCAAGATTAATAATAAAAATTTGAAAAAATTTGAGCATAATAAGCAGTTTTGTCCCTCTTTCCGGTCATATTAATAACTAAAATTCAACGCAAGACGACTTATGCTTTTTCCGATTAAGGGTGCGATATCTGCTATCTATATCAAGAAAACCCTATGAGAATCAGAGAAAATTAGCTATCTGTGATAAAAACAAGTACATAGTTTAAAACGCTTTTATAGTGTTAAAATTTGTGAGGGGTCCCGGGGCAATTCCTGGCCAGGGCACATGTTTACTCGTATGTGACAGATAAATATTTGTACTCGGGTGCAGGGTGTGTCCATGCCACGAATCAGGTAAAAACCTACTGTTTAGTAGTGTTTTAGTTTTCATTTATTTATTTGTAACGTACATAAATAGTTGAATTCGTTCGTAAATATTAAAGCATTTTTAACCGACTTCAAAAAAAGGAGGAGGTTCTCAATTCGACTGTTTTTTTTTTTTTTGTGTTTGTTACCTCAGAACTTTGAACTGGGTGAACCGATTTGGATCATTCTTTTTTTATTCGAAAGCTGGTGCTTGTCGTGTGGTCCCACATAAATTTGAGCGAGATTTGACAATGGAATCCATGTCAAAATCATATAAGTCTTAAATTTGCATTAAGTATGTGCGCGATAAATGGACGAATAACTCAATATTGCGCCGACTGATTTCTATGATTCTTTTTTTACGGAAAGCTGGTGCTTGTCGTGTAGTCCCACATAAATTTGAGCGAGATCTGACAATGGTATCCATGTCAAAAGTACAATGTACTTCATTTGAAGTCGGTTATTTTTTTGGTAAAATGTTAGATTATAAACCAAACATTTTAAAGATAATTTCACTCTGATTTGATTTTATTTATAATCAAATTCGTTTCACTTTCAAAACTAAGGCTAAAGGCTAAACTTTTCTTTGTATAACAATATATTCTAAATCTGTGATAAGTTTACACAAAATATTAAGTGCTTACCTCGATAAATTATTTCCAAACTTTGTCAGGCAAAGGCAAAATTATGGCTCCGAAAGCAATTATTATAAATTAAGGAATTTCAGGATTACGTAAGACAAAGGTTAAATTAAATGATTAATAGGTGTAGATCTTATCTTACAGTTTAAAATGTTTAACTTCATCAATAGATTTTTTATAAATAGTCCTTTAAATAAATTTAAGCACAATTAAATATCTTACTTGTGTCAATACTTGCCTAGAACGAGTACATGCAAAATAACAGAGTGATATAATAATAAAAAAATACATTTTTATGTAGACAAAGTTACCTACCTAAAGCAGAAAAAAGCGATAATGGCATTATTAGAGTATTAAAATCAATATTAACAATATAATCCCTTCGAGGGACCCTACCACCAGCGGGCCGTATAAAGTCGCCTCTTACGTCACCTATCCGACGTGGGATTACGGTTAGTATTCTAGTGATTTTAGTCCACCCCAATACGAACAGGGGGGCTAAAATCATTATAACTAATATTGTTCTTATCTATAAAATGCCTTAATATCTAGATTATAACTGGACCCGATATTACCTAAATTAATTATCCCCGTGTCAGTTTGTAGGAAAAAGTGCTTACGTTTCCATGGCTGTTAACATTTTTCACTTGTCAGCAAAAGCCGGATTGCGTTTAAAGGACCGCCCATCCATCACCGATCCGAAACCCCATGGAGATTAATTCCATGGGAATAGCATTTTATGAAGCTGTTAGTGGTTCCGGATTGCTTTCCCAAAAAACAACGCAAGTAGAACGCTTTTGTTTATTTTGATTTGAATTTATTTTGTTTTATTTATATGCTTTTACAAAAAGCTGTCTTAAAGAATATTGATACAGTCATAAACATAAATAAGTTGAATCCTAAAAAAATTTTTTTTTTTTAAACGCTTTTATTTCAATGTTTAGTTTATAAAATTAGCTACAAGTTGTGAAAATTTCAAGTCTCTACGTAAAATAGAACATAGAGAATTATGCGTCTAAAGTCTGAAAATCGTTTTTTTTAATTTAACAACAAATAAACAATGAAAATTAGTTTAAAATATGATTTTCGTGTATTGTCATCGGAAATACACATGTCTGACAAATTTCATCAATTTTCATTAAAGGGAAGTCATTCAAATTAACGTTACAAGATTTGATGCTTTGAAGATTTGATGCTTTGATGCTCCGAAGTGAAGCTAAATAAAAGCGTTTAAAAACGTGTGTTTCGCTCTCTCTCTCTTTCTCTCTCTCTCTCTCTCTCTCTGTGTGTGTGTGTGTGTATAAGTACGAGTACCTCTCGCTAGCACCCACGACCTAGCACACGATTGTAATCCAAACTCCTAGCGACTGCTATGCACCCAGTATCACACACCTTTGTCATGTCGCTTTTTGGATGTTGCATCGTTAAAAATTTACCTTTATATTTTTTTCCAAATGCCCCATAAGAAGTAAAATAT
The DNA here is from genome assembly GCA_963932265.1 of Thymelicus lineola. Lineage (NCBI taxonomy): Eukaryota > Metazoa > Arthropoda > Insecta > Lepidoptera > Hesperiidae > Thymelicus > Thymelicus lineola. Next base: position 6,624 of record CAWVQL010000207.1, on the reverse strand, counting down.
TTTCAAAACCCTTTTTTGAGGGTGCCTTATTTCACTCGTACCTACAATATTATCAATTGAATAGGAGGATGGGTGATCGCTTGTGGTGAAGTTTCTTGAGCGCTTTATTGCTTGATGCACGTAAATCTGTCGGTCCAAGTTATCTTTACCAGTCGTTAATGTATGAGGTTTTGTTTAGCATTTTTCACGGATCCGAATTAAAGCAGTATGTGGTGCGTGGTCAAGTATGCTCTAGGCCTCCTTAAAAGGAGAAACTGATGCCCTCTAGTGAGTTATCCAATACGCAAAAATTACTCAACGGATTTTCCTGAAACTTAGTACACAAGTAGATCATAATCTGGAATAGAACAAGGGATTCTTATTATCCCGGAAAATGTTGACAAAGACGAGAGCAGAGCGCTGTATTTATACATTTTACTGGAGATTGAATATGAATTTCCTTGAAAATTCAAAATAATCTAAAATTTTAACAAAAAAATAACCGACTTAAAATGAAGTACATCAAATAAAAAAGAATCATCGAAATCGGTTGGCGTGATATTCAGTTATTCGTCCATTTATCACACACATATTTAATGCAAAAATACTTATATACTTTTGACATGGATACCATTGTTAGATCTCACTCAAATTTATTTGAATCCACACTACAAGTACCAACTTTCGATTAAAAAAAGAATCATCAAAATCGGTTCACCCAGTCCAAAGTTCCGAGGTAACAAACATAAAAAAATACAGTCGAATTAAGAACCTCCTCCTTTTTTTGAAGTCGGTTAATAACTTATTCATATAGGTATCACTGATACACTTATGCACGTCATTTTTTGGCTTTTCGGAAGGTGCTTTGTCATGGAGGAGAAAATAGCCTAAAGAAACTCCTCAACACATCTTTTAAAAATAAAAATACATAGTTATTATATTATTACAAAAAAAATTAACACTAACTTGAACAGAACTGGTGGCAGAGCTGATCATCTCCATGCGTCTTTGTCATTTAATTACTCATCTACAGTATAGTAACCTTTTCCTTCGACCGTAATAGTGGCCTACAGACCTAATTGCTAGGCAATCGATAATAAACATAAACTTGAACATAAATTTCCTAACAAAGTTTTAAACGTCATGAACTTAAAAATGCTTGAAGAAAGCAATAAAATTTCTTAGAAACTTTTCACAAAAGTCATTAAAAATTTTAATGTCCCTGTAGAATTACCATGGCAATAAAAAGTACCAGTCATCGTAAAACGGCTAAGTAAGTCGCTAAATTAAAAAGTTAAGGCAAATGGGTTCCGCAGATTTTATTGAATTAGTTATAACGAGTGTTACGACACTTAAAAACTTTGCATCACATAAGAAAACATTTGTATTTATAATAATTTTATTTAACAAGTCTGTTAGTTAATTGTTCTGGAGTCCTTAAGACATTATGATAGTATCAATATTGAACTTCTTTAGCATTTTTAAACAAATCTGATAAAGCAACGTGGCTCTTAATATCGATCTGTAGCTCTTATAACGGAACTCTGAAACAAAACGTTCATAGTGACTCATAACTTATATAATTTGATACTTTAAAGCCATAAATCATTCTCGTTGAATAAGAAAGGCTTTTGGCAAATTGTTAGCAATTTAATTGTATCCCAACTTAGCACTTTGCCTTAACTTCTACATTAGGGTGCAGATTACAGCACTAATTTGGTCATTAATTATCAAATCCCGTAATAAACACAAGGCGTTGATCAAATAATGTAAGTTTAAAATGAATTGTATATAAATAACTGGCAAAAAATAGGCTGCTTAGATTCTGGCCGCTATTGGGCAGTCTAGAATACCAACTCCAATCCCATGTTTGCAAACCAGGGTATCGTAATAGGCGATAGAAGCCCACTAGCTTGGCGGTAGCAAAGCAACAACCCATAATTGTCCCACTGCTGGGCTCGGGGTCTCCGCTCACAATGTGAGGAGTACAGGCCATAGTCTACCACGCTGGCCAAGTGCGGATTGGTAGACTGCTTGGCGGTAGAGCCGTATAAAAATGTATTACTAGTATATATTATTAGGTACTAGAGGCTTAGAATTCAATCTGTCATAAATTACTTTACAATGACATTTTTCAATATTCTATTCTCTATAACAAATGTAATTTTAACACATCCACAGAATGTAGCTTTTTGCACATCTCCTCCACATGTGGAGAAATTTTAAATGAAGCTGAATGTAAGCTGAATTCTGTGGATAATACTATGATCAATTTACAAGGAAAACTATGACGCTTATGTTAGCATAAGTGGTTAATGAGTAATAGTTGATAAATTTATTTGTTTTTGCAGTCTATTATGTAAGGTTTATGTTAAGGAAGAGCGGGGCATCCTGCAACAAGTGTAATTTATTTTATACTTACTAGGTTGCTTCATCAACTATTTAACTATGATATGAATGGTAGACTGAATGAAGTTTTGGAACGAAGTTCCTTATCGCGCGTTGTGAAAGGGAGCTAGACGGAAAATTTCGACACGACACTTTTTGATTTTACGAATGACGACACTTTTTTTGAAGTGATTCAGTTAGTTTTACAGAGATGGCGCTGTACAAACTGCGTAACTATATAAGGTAAATGAAACTAAGTATCCAGAGCGAATTCAGAAAAATTAATAGTTTCCTTGAACTTACGTATGTTACAAGTATAAGTTGATAGCGTGATTCAGAATTAATTTACTAACGCCATCTATCCGCAACTAACCAAACTAAATATCTTAAGTCTGAACAGGCGCTGTACAACAATACAATACTTAAATCGAAAGAAACTTCGTTCCATCCAGGTGTCCCTTGACACTTCTCATGTTTTTTATTTTATTTATTACTTCGGAACCCTACATTGTGCATGGCCTGTCACACTTGCCCAGTTTTTATATGTATTCAACGAACCGTATAAAAACTGCAATCAATTTGTCAGCTGTACTCTGTTTCATGTCAGGCGAGAAGCGCCTGTTCTGTTTTTATTATAAATCGTCCCCATTCGATCGATCAGGCTTTGAGATGTTCTCGACTGAGACTGAGATAAATTTACAGTTGTCTATACAAAGAGGGTGAAAATACGCGACTTTAAAGGATTAAGATCAGTACTTTTGATAGAAAGATTATTTTTGGTTAGATATTGGAAATATAACGGTAAATATACAAGGAAATGTTTGAGAAATATAAATATAGCTTGAACCATTTTGCTATACTATGTTGCTAATTGTATCCTCTCCGCTAATTAAGAGCCATTCCGCGGTTAGACGCGCGGAATGAAGAATTTGACGTCAAAAATTAGTATCATAAGAAAGATATTAATGCTGGAAAATGAACACATAAAATAGATCAATCCTTCATCTTGGTATAATTTACCGGAGTTTTGAAAATATTAATTAGTTTTTGCGTAACTGTCAATCTAGCATAACTATTTTTCAGCAAAAGGACGACAGAGTCAATTTCATACACTGATTTTCTTTATTAAATCTTGTTAAATTCAGTAAAAAAAAATGTCTAGAGAACACTCATACATTATATTTTGTATTTATTTCAAGAGATATACGATTACTATCATATTCGTTTCCAAATTAATTCAATAACATTACCAATTTTCATGGTTTATGCCATGACTTTACCATCGATTTTTGTATTCAATAAAGCGTATTTACCATCAAAAATTTATGTAGTAATAAAATATGGTCTTTTTCGAATATGACACGTAATTTTTTTTTATCTTATTGCAAGAAATAATTTATTACAACGAATTCACTTTACCATATAAATACACGAACTGGCGCGAATCAAATCAGTCCTGCGCCGGCAGTCTTCGACGTCGGACCTATGTCAATTTTTGCTTTAGCCATCTACGGAATAGATTTCGTAAAAGTAACGTAATTATATTGCCATTGAACAGTCTTGAACATGTGAGAATTTTTAGTTACAGTCAATTGTATTATTTTTAGTTTTCTATAATTTTCAGGGTTTTGTAGTCAAATCGGAATCATGTCTAGTCCGTTCGTTATTTCAACCGGCCGGCTAGCCCGTCCGGCCGTCCGTCCTTCCGTCCGTCCGTCTGTCCGTTCCGTATGATTTTTTCTTCGTCTACCCCTTAATGTGGGGTATCGTTGAAAAGGTCTTTCAAAAATATTATAGGTTTCAAAAGACCATTTTTCAATTCAGGGGTCCGTTTGCGTAATATTCTGCTTTAAACATCTTTGGTTTGAAGAAAACAATAGAAATTAAGTAACTATTTCTTTCCAATTTATGTAGTGTAAGTAGTAACGGAGAAAATCACGAACATACATATGTACAAAATACAACTATATCTATACTAATCTATACTATTACTATTGTAATATTATAAAGCTGAAAAGTTTGTTTGTTTGGTTGAACGCGCTAATCTCAGGAACTACTGGTTTGAATTGAAAACTTCTTTTTGTATTGGATAGTTCATTTATCGAAGAAGGCTTTAGGCTATCGGATTTTTGGAAATTCAACCCCTATTGGGTTGGAAGTCACTGCTGTAATTTGAAATAAAACATTGTCCGTTTTTAGACATTAGTTACTGTTTACAGTATTTAGGTTTTTTGTTATATGTGTAAATTACATATTTACATAGAAAAAATAATAATAATGATTATAACTTGTCTAAACATACCCTTTATTTATACAACTTTTAGATCAATCTGTACTTTATAGGGTTCCGTACCCAAACGGTGTCAACGGGACCCTATTGCTAAGCCAAAATGTTGGAATGATAGAAGCTCCGACATTAGTCAGCTATAGTCACTTATAATTAGTCAAAGATAATACATTCGTTGTTTGGAAACTCTCGTGCACCCAAGTTCCGTCAACTCCCCAAAACTCACGTATCTCAAATACACAACACCCTTTACCCTCTCTCACCTTCTCTCTCCACCCTCTCATTTTTTCACAACCCCTCGCCTCCCCCTATACCCCCCCCCCTCAGTTCTTCACCCAAAAGTGGAATTTTGCGTCGGGATAATCTGGGAGGCATCCGGGCAAATACCGCACTCATCAGGTAGGCGCGGATCGGCAGATCAGGATATCGAGATATAGATTATTGGAAAACCGGAAATCCCGGATATCTCGGAGACGGTGCGTCCTAGACAAGTTTAGACGGAAATTTCGACCCCCTTTAGTAAACGCCCAAATCTTATTGCTAAATCTTACTGAACCCACTTTTACCCCCCCCCCAAATTTTCCTAAAATACCATATATCTCCTAAACGGTACGTCCTAGACGATTTCCGACTGAATTTCCATCCGCCCTGTGGAACTCATACTTGCAACATTACCCAATCTTATTGGGCCCAACCTTAACCCCCCCCTCCCAAATTTCCGAAACTCCGAAAACTCCTTATATCTCCTAAACGGTGCGTCCTAGACGATTTCCGAAAGGATCGAATAAAAGTTGTAGCCCATAAAAAGATTGACATTTTATGTGCCATACATTTTTCTTGTAGAGCAAGTGGTTTGGGAGGAAAGTGCGAATTTCGTTTCTCATAATTTATTATACTAGACTATTGTCAATATTTTGTTTTGTAAACCAACAGAAAACAATAAAGAATTCGTTTTTATTTTGTTTCCTGGTTCTTTTATTTTGTTTCCCGGTTCTTTTACTTTATTTCCCGGTTCTTTTGAAAAGTACCGTATTCCTTTGTAAATCCCGGGATTTTCGGTTCCGGGATTTCCCGGTTCTATACCCTCCGATTGATTTGAATTTAGGTATACCTATGTATTTCGACGCGCTGCGAATATCGCAGGCAAAATGGACGCATATTGCATTTTATAGATAACCTTGAAAAAACGTGATTTTTAATTTTTTAAGTTGATTTGCCAAAATATTTATTTTTGCAATATGCATCTATTGACTTTTTATTGCAATATGCATCTATTGGACATCTTTATTGTGATGTACCTAAGTAGGTACCTAAAATGTATTATGGAAATAAGTTACCGATAATGGTACTACTACATTGTACTCTTAATTGTTATATAAACTTATATTGTCACAAACCAGATACATGTATGTGGTCACAAATTCTATAATTAAAATTATATGTTCATGATTTTAAAATTTTTACGATTGAAAGTATCAAGAAGATTACTCGCACAGAACTGAGGTCAAGCGCGACGCGAGCTGCGCGAGGCAAATCACGTCTAAGAGCCGCTTCAAATACCTATAGTTTATCAACCGAGTTTTGCGAAATGGCTCTTAATAAATGTTACACAGGTATATAAATGTTACTTAAAGTTACTTAGGCAACGATTAACTAAGCAAAGATTGTTAATATTTTGACAGATATGTAAAATTTGATCCACAAAGAGTAAGAAAAAGTAATAAAATTAATAATAATAATAAAAAAACCCGACTGCGTAAAATAGTAGCGGATGCACCAATGCCATTATGGCTGAATGTTTAACGAATACGAAATACGAATGTTTTTTACCTCGCACGAGTAAACTGTGGAACCTTCATCGGTATTCCCTCCAAACATGGCGTCCTTTAAGAACCGGGTCTATCATTTTCTCCTAGACCAGCAACGCATTGGTGACGTCCCCGGTATTACTAATGTCCATGGGCGTCGGT